>CM051273.1:18834650-19134650 GCA_027921565.1 Artemia sinica
TTCTAATTAAACAGCCTTTGTGATTCAGGAGTCATTCCTAAATAAATAGAAAAAAAAAATCAAACTTAGGTTATTATAAGGTTACTATTAGTTAAAAAAAATAAAACTAATATGCATTTTTTTTTTATTATTCATGTACGGTGAGCCAAATTCAAAATCTGCATTAATTCGAAAACGTTCAGAAATTAAAATTAAAAAAACAAAAACAAGATTTTTTAACTGGAAGTAAGGGGTGACATTATAACTTAAAACGAAAAGAAATTATTCCACATATGAAAGGCCTGTCCCCTCCTCAACGCTCCGCTCTTTATGCTAAAGTTTGACTTTTTCTCACAACTCTACTTTTTAAAACAAAAAGAAACTTTAGCGTAAAGAGCGGGGCGTTGAGGAGGGGACAGCCCCTTTCATGTACAGAAAAATTTCTGTTCGTTTTAAGTTTTAATTTCGCTCTTTACTTTCAGTAAAAAACTTGTTTTTTTTTATTTAGTTTGTGGACGTTTTTGAATTAATGCAAATTTTGGTTTTGGCTCAATTTTTTTCAACTGAAGAAAGGAGCAACAGTAAACTTAAAACGAAGAGAAATTATTACATATATGAAGGGGTTTGCCCATTGTTTACAAATAGCGTACTATTGGTTATTGGGATGTATACAGACGTTTTCAGGGAGTATTTTTCTAGTGCAGAGGAGAGGGGGTTCGGAGGGAGGGGATTACGTGGGGGATCTTTCCATGGAGGAATTTTTCATGGTGGAAAAAAATTATTATGAAGGGGGCACTGGACTTTCCAGCATTATTTAAAAAAACAATCAGAAATTAGATAAAAAAAACAAGTTTTTTTTCAACTGAAAGTAAGGAGCAACATTAAAACTTAAAACGGACAGAAAATATTACTTATATAAAGGGGTTGCCTATCCTCAATAGCTCGCTCTTACGCTGAAGTTTTTTTTAACTTTTAAAAGAGGTTATTTTTCTAATTAAACAGCCTTTGTGATTCAGGAGTCATTCCTAAATAAATAGAAAAAAAAAATCAAACTTAGTTTATTATAAGGTTACTATTAGTTAAAAAAATAAAACTAATATGCTTTTTTTTTTATTATTCATGTACGGTGAGCCAAATTCAAAACCTGCATTAATTCAAAAACGTTCAGAAATTAAAATTAAAAAAACAAAACAAGATTTTTTAACTGGAAGTGAGGGGTGACATTATAACTTAAAACGAACAGAAATTATTCCACATATGAAAGGCCTGTCCCCTCCTCAACGCTCCGCTCCTTATGCTAAAGTTTGACTTTTCTCAAAACTCTACTTTTTAAAACAAAAAGAAACTTTAGCGTAAAGAGCGGGGCGTTGAGGAGGGGACAGCCCCTTTCATGTACAGAAAAATGTCTGTTCGTTTTAAGTTTTAATGTCGCTCTTTACTTTCAGTAAAAAAACTTGTTTTTTTTTATTTAGTTTGTGGACGTTTTTGAATTAATGCAAATTTTTGGTTTTGGCTCAATTTTTTTCAACTGAAGAAAGGAGCAACAGTAAAACTTAAAACGAAGAGAAATTATTACATATATATTAAGGGGTTTGCCCCCTCGTCAATACCTCTCTCTTTACGCTAAAGTGTTTTTAGTACTTTCAAAAGAGCTATTTATTCTAATTAAATGGCCTTTGTGATTCAGAGGTTATTTTTAAGGAATTGGAACAAAATTCAAACTTTAGCGCAAGGAGCGAGGTATTGACGAGGGGGTGAAACCCCTCATATGCTCAAAAATTTAAGTTTTAATGTTGCTCCTTATTTTCAGTAAATTAATCTTGTAAAAAAGGCCATTTCGAAAAGTAAAAAACTTATCCAATACATGAGTTTTGTTGCGTAACAATCGATAAAACATCGATTCACCGAGGAGTTCATATGTATGATAGTACCAAATTCCGTCTGAAAACACCAAGGAGGTTACAATTACCTTAGGTCTATTCAGGGGCGTAGCTACAGTATTTTTATTGGGGGGGGCAAGAAGGGGTGCTATTGAAGTAGGTGCTATTCATGCGTTAGTGAAGAAAAGCAACTATTTAGCAAGCACGCAACTTGGTGAATTAAAAAAAAAAAAAACACTACACAATACATTATAAACAATAAACACACATTAAGCAATCATAAATATAAGTGCTGGTGCTCGATTTTTACTAAAGTTGTCAGCAATGGGCTGCTGCAGACGACAGTAGTATAGCATAAACAAGCTTTTGGGCCTACGAGGGTCAATATCGTATACATTCGGCTTTTTTTCGGCCAGATTCACCACTAATGCTGCAGTACATATCCACCCTCCACTTCCCCCAACCCCGACACCCAGCACAGGATGCTCAATCTCATATTTTAGCAGGTGAAACCAATCTCTATTTTAGCAGCCCCGGGTATCGCACTACTCATTTGCTCATAATTTTGAATGGACTTTGATTCTGTAAGATTTAATTTGTTGTACTAAACTTATAATATACATTAATATCATTTGATATCATTCGATATAAATACAATAGTATTGATATCAGCGGGCCAAAGCCGAAACAAAATCATAGGTAGCGCAATACCACTGTCTGAGTAAATATACAGGATAAGTCAAAGTATTATTACAGATTGTGAAACATTATATTGTTACTTACTCCCAAATTTAAATAGCAACGGTATTTTAAGTTCGAAAGTATTCAAAAATTAAAGTTAGAATTATTAAGTTATCCGTTGGGCGTTGTTTTACAAAGAATATCCAGAAAATCTGAAAAATTCTTGGTATCATTGCGACAGAAACTTTAAATTAATCAAAAATTGCCAAGGATGCCAATTGTGAGGGATCTCCTAACTCCTAGAGTTTGAAAATTACCTTCCCCTTACCTTCCCCTTTGTATCTTTGTTTAAGAAAAATGAATTCTATAAAAATTACACAAAAGTTTTTCTTATGTAAATCAAGGCAATGGGGGTATACATTTCCGAGGGGGGGGGGGGGGGGGGGTAACACTGAATAACACTGAATAAAAAAAAAAAAAAAAAAAAACACACTGAACAAAAAGGTGATTTTTCTCGGTGTTCAAGGTGGAGAGCTGTAATTTTTCGCTAAAAGATTTTCGAAAATCGCAATTCCAATGTTGTACTTTTCGTTTTATTCAATGCTATTTTGAGGAGTTTCAGGCTCTGTTTAAAAATTCCTGCAATTTGTTTTCAAAGCAACAGTTGCTATTTAGATTAGTTGAATTAATAGTTACATTTCCTGAATAAGCTAAAAATCAGCTCAGCTTTTTCTGACGAGACAGTTTAAAAAAAAAACACACACACTTTTAACCATCTGGTTACTATGGGCCGTAGTTCAACCTTTACTATATTGCAGCCATCACTGAATCACAATAAAGCAATGAACGGTTTCTCACAAAGAATAAGCAGAGAATGGCCAATTGGAAATTCCAAGAATAAAAAAAGCATTGGTTCTCTTCGGATTTTCTTGTCATTATAGTATTCCTAAAACTGTTATGCATCAGCAGCTTGATTACTCTGACAACTTTTTTGCAAAAAAAAAAAAAAAAAAACAACAAAAAACTTTTGATTAATTTCCTATTTCTTTATATATACTACCTATTATTAAACTGTTCTTTCCATCAATAAAAATATTTTCAACATTAGAAAATAAATTTTCCAAATTAACTTACAACAATACATTACGAAATAATTTCATAGAAATTATATTAAGGTGTAATATCATTCTTATGCATAGTTTTATTTAGTTAAATTTCCAGACAAGTTTTTCCTCTATATAAAAGTTAAAAGTAACATAAACGCATCTTTACAAAACAATAGACAAAATTTTGCCGATGGGATATTATGGGACTGCAGTTTTACTCGTATTGAATGGTAGCAACAATTATCTTTTTTAATGACAGAGGTATCACCAAAATGTACCAATGTACATATTGGTACATATACACCAATATGAACAGTGTCTATAGACTCTTGTTTTATTCCTTTTTATGAGTCAGACAGTCATCTGTGCTTTTATTTTAGGCAAAACTGGCACAACATAAAAGTAGTAACCAAGGTACTACTTTGCTTGCGCCCCTGTACCAAACAGGTTTCTGGTAGGTATAATCTGGTTTGGTAGGTACAATCTGGTTAGGTGGGTATAATCTGGGTTTGGTTCAAGTTTTTCTGACACAATTTACCGGATTTCTAATTCACGGTATACATGACCGGCGCGTCTTGTTTAGCTGCCAATATAATCAATTATTTTATTCCAGTTTTTCTAAACCAGTATTGTCTATAACTTAATTTACGTAGACAATGAACGATATTAATTAATGTTTTGAATAATAGGAGTGTGAATGATTCTAATTAGTGATTGGATTGTATGACGGTGGAGAAAAAAAGGATTAAACTGATTAACAGTTAAGGTAACCCCAAAGGGGTTGTTAACTCAGGTAATTTGTTACTTGACCTAGCTTTACCTCTCCGATGTGGTCTGTATAATACACAGTAAAGTAACGTTTTAAAAGTATTGTCAATTTAAATAGGATCTAACGTTCCCTTCGTTCCCCCATTTTCTGAGGGGCAGGGGAGGGTATACTTCAGCTTGTCTATTCATTTGTGTTAAATAAAAATCTTGAATCTGGAAAGTGAAAAAATAAGTATTTAAACAAAATGTACGATGCTGCTAATTAAGGAATAGTAGACTACACTCAGAATTGTTTGCATGAGGGGCCTGTCTGTGTCTCTTTGAGCTGTTTGTGTCTCTTGAGGCTGTGTATGTCTCTTTGGGCTGTGTGTCTCTTTGAGCTGTTTGAGTCTTTTTGGTCTGTTTGTGTGTCTCTTTGGGCTGTTTGAGTCTTTTTGGTCTGTGTTTGTCTCTTTGGGTTGTTTGTGTCTCTTTGGGCTGTGTGTGTTTCTTTGGGCTTTGTGCGTCTCTTTGGGCTGTGTGTCTCGTTGGACTGTTTGAGTCTTTTTGATCTGTTTGTGTCTCTTTGGACTGTTTGAGTCTTTTTTGGGCTGTGTTTGTCTCTTTGGGCTTGTGTCTCTTTGGGCTGTTTGTGTTTCTTTGGGCTATGTGTGTCTCTTTGGGCTGTTTGAGTCATTTTGGTCTGTGTGTCTTTCTTTTGGCTGTTTTGTGTCTCTTAGGTGTCGTGTGTGTCACTTTGGGCTATGTGTGTCTCTTTGGGGCGTTTGAATTTTTTTTGGTATGTGTGTGTCTGTATGGGCGTTTTTTGTCTCTTTGGGCTGTGTGTGTGTGTCTCTTTGGCTTTGTGTGTCTCTTCGGACTGTGTGTATGTCTCTTTAGCCTGTTTGTGTCTCTTTGGACTGTTTGAGTCTTTTTTGGGCTGTGTTTTGTCTCTTTGGGCTTGTGTCTCTTTGGGCCGCGTGCATCTCTTTGGGCTGTATGTGTCTCTTGGGATGTTTGAGTCATTTTGGTCTGTGTGTGTTTCTTTTGGCTGTTTGTGTCTCTTAGAGGCCATGTGTGTCTCTTTGGGCAATGTGTGTTTCTTTGGGGTGTTTGAATCTTTTTGGTATGTATGTGTCTGTATGGGCGTTTTTGTCTCTTTGGGCTGTGTGTGTGTGTCTCTTTGGGCTTTGTGTGTCTCTTCGGACTGTGTGTATGTCTCTTTAGCCTGTGTGTGTCTCTTTGGGCTGTGTGTGTCTCTTTAGGCTGTGTGTATCTTTGGGCAGTTTGAATCTTTATGGTCTGTGTGTGCCTCTTTTGGCTGTTTGTGTCGTTTTGGGCTTTTTGGCTTTTTGTGTCGTTTTGGGCTTTGTGTGTCTCTGTTGGATGTGTGCGTCTCTTTGGGCCGCGTGCATATCTTTGAGCTGTATGTGTCTCTTGGGATGTTTGAGTCATTTTGGTCTATGTGTGTTTCTTTTGGCTGTTTGTGTCTCTTAGAGGCCATGTGTGTCTCTTTGGGCAATGTGTGTCTCTTTGGGGTGTTTGAATCTTTTTGGTATGTATGTGTCTGTATGGGCGTTTTTTGTCTCTTTGGGCTGTGTGTGTGTGTGTCTCTTTGGGCTTTGCGTGTCTCTTCGGACTGTGTGTATGTCTCTTTAGCCTGTGTGTGTCTCTTTGGGATGTGTGTGTCTCTTTAGGCTGTGTGTCTCTTTGGGCAGTTTGAATCTTTATGGTCTGTGTGTGCCTCTTTTGGCTGTTTGTGTCGTTTTGGGCTTTGTGTCTCTCTGTTGGATGTGTGCGTCTCTTTGGGCCGTGTACGTCTCTTTGAACTGTATGTGTCTCTTTGGGCTGTGGGTGTCTCTTTGTGATGTGTGTTTCTCTTTAGGCTGTGTGTGTCTCGTTGGACTGTGTGTCTTTTTGGGGTGTCTGAGTCTTTTTGGTCTGTATGTGTCTCTTTGGGCTGTTTGAGTCTTTTAGGTCTGTGTTTGTCTCTTTGGGTTGTGTTTTCTCTTTGGGCTGTCTGTGTCTCTTTGAGCTGTTTGTGTCTCTTGAGGCTGTGTGTGTCTCTTTGGGTTGTGTGTCTCTTTGGGCTGTTTGAGTCTTTTTGGTCTGTTTGTGTGTCTCTTTGGGCTGTTTGAGTCTTTTTGGTCTGTGTTTTGTCTCTTTGGGCTATTTGTGTCTCTTTGGGCTGTGTGTGTTTCTTTGGGCTTTGTGCGTCTCTTTGGGATGTGTGTCTCGTTGGACTGTTTGAGTCTTTTTGATCTGTTTGTGTCTCTTTGGGCTGTTTGAGTCTTTTTTTGGGCTGTGTTTGTCTCTTTGGGCTGTTTGTGTCTCTTTGGGCTGTTTGTGTTACTTTGGGCTATTTGTGTCTCTGTGGGCTGTTTGAGTCATTTTGGTCTGTGTTTGTTTCTTTTGACTGTTTGTGTCTCTTAGGAGTCATGTGTGTCTCTTTGGGCTATGTGTGTCTCTTTGGGGTGTTTGAATCTTTTTGGTCTGTATGTGTCTCTTTGGGCTTTGTGTGTCTCTTCAGGCTGTGTGTGTCTCTTTTTTTCTTTAGCCCGTGTGTGTCTCTTTGGGCTTTTTGTGTTTCTTTGGGCTATGTGTGTCTCTTGGGGTGTTTGAGTCATTTTGCTCTTTGTGTGTTTCTTTCGGCTGTTTGTGTCTCTTAGGAGCCATGTGTGTCTCTTTGAGCTTTTTTGGGTGTCTGAGTCTTTTTGGTCTGTATGTGTCTCTTTGGGCTGTTTGAGTCTTTTTAGGTCTGTGTTTTGTCTCTTTGTGGTTGTGTTTCTCTTTGGGCTGTCTGTGTCTCTTTGAGCTGTTTGTGTCTCTTGAGGCTGTGTGTGTCTCTTTGGGCTGTGTGTCTCTTTGGGCTGTTTGAGTCTTTTTTTGGTCTGTTTGTGTATCTCTTTGGGCTGTTTGAGTCTTTTTGGTCTGTGTTTTGTCTCTTTGGGCTGTTTGTGTCTCTTTGGGCTGTGTGTGTTTCTTTGGGCTTTGTGTGTCTCTTTAGGCTGTGTGTCAATACGTTCAAGCAATAAATATCTTTAAGCTGAACCCGTCTTTATTCTTTAGAATAGTTCTATTGTAAGCAAGTAACAAACTCTTTCCTGAAGTCACCTCTTGGATACACAATGCAGAAACTTCATTTAAGAAACTATGAAAAAATTGTAAGTAAGTAAGTAACAAATTCTTTCTTGAAGTCACCTCTTGGATACACAATACAGAAATTTCATTAAAGAAATTATGAAAAAATTGTAAGTAAGTAGAGTCTTTTTGGTCTGTGTTTGTCTCTTTGGGCTGTTTGTGTCTCTTTGGGCTGTGTGTGTTTCTTTGGGCTTTGTGCGTCTGTTTGGGGTGTGTGTCAATACGTTTTTAAGCAATAAATATCTATAAGCTTAACCCGTCTTTATTCTTTAGAATAATTCTATTGTAAGCAAGTAACAAACTCTTTCCTGAAGTCACCTCTTGGATACACAATGCAGAAACTTCATTTAAGAAACTAAGAAAAAATTGTAAGTAAGTAACTAACAAATTCTTTCTTGAAGTCACCTCTTGGATACAAACTCTTAATTGTTTTCACGACTTAAATATACGATGTAGAAATTTAATTCAAGAAATTATGAAGAAATTCTCAGTAAGTAACAATTTCTTTCTTGAAGTCAACTCTTGGATACACAATACGGAAATATCATTCAAGAAATTTATGAAAATATTTGTAAGTAAGTAACAAACTCTTTTTTGATTTCACCTCTTGGATATACAGTACATATACTTCATTCAAGAAATTATTAAAAAATCGCAAGTAAGTAACTTTTTTTTCTCTTTATCACAAACAATTTTCACTTAGCTACACGATATAGAAATTTAATTCACGAAATTATGAGAAAATTCTCAGTAAGTAGCAATTTCTTTCTTGAAGTCAACTCTTGGATACACAATATGGAAATTTCATTCAGAATTTCATGACTTAGATACACGATGTAGAAATTTAATTCAAGAAATTATGAAAAAATTCTCAGTAAGTAACAATTTCTTTCTTGAAGTCAACTCTTGGATACACACTAAGGAAATTTCATTTAAGAAATTATGAAAAAATTGTAAGCAAGTAACAAACTCTTTCCTGAAGTCACCTCTTGGATACACAATGCAGAAACTTCATTTAAGAAACTATGAAAAAATTGTAAGTAAGTAACAAATTCTTTCTTGAAGTCACCTCTTGGATACACAATACAGAAATTTCATTAAAGAAATTATGAAAAAATTGTAAGTAAGTAGCAAATTCTTTCTTGAATTCACCTGCTGGATAAACGAAAAGACATTTCGTTCAAGAAATTATGACAAAATTCTAAGTAAGTAACAAACTCTTAATTGTTTTCACGACTTAGATATACGACGTAGAAATTTAATTCAAGAAATAAATTTCTTTCTTGAAGTCAACTCTTGGATACACAATATGGAAATTTCATTCAAGAATTTCATGACTTAGATACACGATGTTAGAAATTTTATTCAAGAAATTATGAAAAAATTCTCAGTAAGTAACAATTTCTTTCTTGAAGTCAACTCTTGGATACACAATACGAAAATTTCATTTAAGAAATTGAATGAAAAAATTGTAAGCAAGTAACAAACTCTTTCCTGAAGTCACCTCTTGGATACACAATGCAGAAACTTCATTTAAGAAACTATGAAAAAATTGTAAGTAAGTAACAAATTCTTTCTTGAAGTCACCTCTTGGATACACAATACAGAAATTTCATTAAAGAAATTATGAAAAAATTGTAAGTAAGTAGCAAATTCTGTCTTGAATTCACCTGCTGGATAAACGAAAAGACATTTCGTTCAAGAAATTCTGACAAAATTCTAAGTAAGTAACAAACTCTTAATTGTTTTCACGACTTAGATATACGACGTAGAAACTTAATTCAAGAAATTATGAAGAAATTCTCAGTAAGTAACATTTCTTTCTTGAAGTCAACTCTTGGATACACAATACGGAAATTTCATTCAAGAAATTATGAAAATATTTGTAAGTAAGTAACAAACTCTTTTTTTTATTTCACCTCTTGGATATACAGTACAGATACTTCATTCAAGAAATTATGAAAAAATCGCAAGTAAGTAACATTTTTTCTCTTTATCATTTCGTTCAAGAAATTATGACAAAAATTCTAAGTAAGTAACAAACTCTTAATTGTTTTCACGACTTAGATATACGATGTAGAAATTTAATTCAAGAAATTATAAAGAAATTCTCAGTAAGTAACAATTTCTTTCTTGAAGTCAACTCTTGGATACACAATACGGAAATTTCATTCAAGAAATTATGAAAATATTTTTTAGTAAGTAACAAACTCTTTTTTGATTTCACCTCTTGGATATACAGTACAGATACTTCATTCAAGAAATTATGAAAAAATCGCAAGTAAGTAACTTTTTTTTTCTCTTTATCACAAACAATTTTCACTTAGCTACACGATATAGAAATTTAATTCAAGAAATTATGAGAAAATTCTCAGTAAGTAACAATTTCTTTCTTGAACTCAACTCTTGGATACACAATATGGAAATTTCATTCAAGAATTTCATGACTTAGATACACGATGTAGAAATTTAATTCAAGAAATTATGAAAAAATTCTCAGTAAGTAACAATTTCTTTCTTGAAGTCAACTCTTGGATACACAATATGGAAATTTCATTTAAGAAATTATGAAAAAATTGTAAGCAAGTAACAAACTCTTTCCTGAAGTCACCTCTTGGATACACAATGCAGAAACTTCATTTAAGAAACTATGAAAAAATTGTAAGTAAGTAACAAATTCTTTCTTGAAGTCAACTCTTGGATACACAATACAGAAATTACATTAAAGAAATTATGAAAAAATTGTAAGTAAGTAGCAAATTCTTTCTTGAATTCACCTGCTGGATAAACGAAAAGACATTTCGTTCAAGAAATTATGACAAAATTTCTAGGTAAGTAACAAACTCTTAATTGTTTTCACGACTTAGATATACGACGTAGAAATTTAATTCAAGAAATTATGAAGAAATTCTCAGTAAGTAACAATTTCTTTCTTGAAGTCAACTCTTGGATACACAATACGGAAATTTCATTCAAGAAATTATGAAAATATTTGTAAGTAAGTAACAAACTCTTTTTTTTTATTTCAACTCCTGGATATACAGTACAGATACTTCATTCAAGAAATTATGAAAAAATCGCAAGTAAGTAACTTTTTTTCTCTTTATCACAAACAATTTTCACTTAGCTACACGATGTAGAAATTTAATTCAAGAAATTATGAAAAAATTCTCAGTAAGTAACAATTTCTTTCATGAAGTCAACTCTTGGATACACAATACTGAAATTTCATAACTTTTTTTTTCTTTTTTCTCTTTATCACAAACAATTTTCACTTAGCTACACGATGTAGAAATTTAATTCAAGAAATTATGAAAAAATTCTCAGTAAGTAACAAATTCTTTCTTGAAGTCACCTCTTGGATACACAATACAGAAATTTCATTAAAGAAATTATGAAAAAATTGTAAGTAAGTAGAGTCTTTTTGGTCTGTGTTTGTCTCTTTGGGCTGTTTGTGTCTCTTTGGGCTGTGTGTGTTTCTTTGGGCTTTGTGCGTCTGTTTGGGGTGTGTGTCAATACGTTTAAGCAATAAATATCTATAAGCTTAACCCGTCTTTATTCTTTAGAATAGTTCTATTGTAAGCAAGTAACAAACTCTTTCCTGAAGTCACCTCTTGGATACACAATGCAGAAACTTCATTTAAGAAACTAAGAAAAAAATTGTAAGTAAGTAACTAACAAAATCTTTCTTGAAGTCACCTCTTGGATACAAACTCGTAATTGTTTTCACGACTTAAATATACGATGTAGAAAATTTAATTCAAGAAATTATGAAGAAATTCTCAGTAAGTAACAATTTCTTTCTTGAAGTCAACTCTTGGATACACAATACGGAAATATCATTCAAGAAATTATGAAAATATTTGTAAGTAAGTAACAAACTCTTTTTTGATTTCACCTCTTGGATATACAGTACAGATACTTCATTCAAGAAATTATTAAAAAATCGCAAGTAAGTAACTTTTTTTTTCTCTTTATCACAAACAATTTTCACTTAGCTACACGATATAGAAATTTAATTCACGAAATTATGAGAAAATTCTCAGTAAGTAGCAATTTCTTTCTTGAAGTCAACTCTTGGATACACAATATGGAAATTTCATTCAAGAATTTCATGACTTAGATACACGATGTAGAAATTTAATTCAAGAAATGATGAAAAAATTCTCAGTAAGCAACAATTTCTTTCTTGAAGTCAACTCTTGGATACACAATACGGAAATTTCATTTAAGAAATTATGAAAAAAATTGTAAGCAAGTAACAAACTCTTTCCTGAAGTCACCTCTTGGATACACAATGCAGAAACTTCATTTAAGAAACTATGAAAAAATTGTAAGTAAGTAACAAATTCTTTCTTGAAGTCACCTCTTGGATACACAATACAGAAATTTCATTAAAGAAATTATGAAAAAATTGTAAGTAAGTAGCAAATTCTTTCTTGAATTCACCTGCTGGATAAACGAAAAGACATTTCGTTCAAGAAATTCTGACAAAATTCTAAGTAAGTAACAAACTCTTAATTGTTTTCACGACTTAGATATACGACGTAAAAACTTAATTCAAGAAATTATGAAGAAATTCTCAGTAAGTAACAATTTCTTTCTTGAAGTCAACTCTTGGATACACAATACGGAAATTTCATTCAAGAAATTATGAAAATATTTTTAAGTAAGTAACAAACTCTTTTTTTTTTGATTTCACCTCTTGGATATACAGTACAGATACTTCATTCAAGAAATTATGAAAAAATCGCAAGTAAGTAACTTTTTTTTCTCTTTATCATTTCGTTCAAGAAATTATGACAAAATTCTAAGTAAGTAACAAACTCTTAATTGTTTTCACGACTTAGATATACGATGTAGAAATTTAATTCAAGAAATTATGAAGAAATTCTCAGTAAGTAACAATTTCTTTCTTGAAGTCAACTCTTGGATACACAATACGGAAATTTCATTCAAGAAATTATGAAAATATTTTTTAGTAAGTAACAAACTCTTTTTTGATTTCACCTCTTGGATATACAGTACAGATACTTCATTCAAGAATTATGAAAAAATCGCAAGTAAGTAACTATTTTTTTTCTCTTTATCACAAACAATTTTCACTTAGCTACACGATATAGAAATTTAATTCAAGAAATTATGAGAAAATTCTCAGTAAGTAACAATTTCTTTCTTGAACTCAACTCTTGGATACACAATATGGAAATTTCATTCAAGAATTTCATGACTTAGATACACGATGTAGAAATTTAATTCAAGAAATTATTAAAAAATTCTCAGTAAGTAACAATTTCTTTCTTGAAGTCAACTCTTGGATACACAATATGGAAATTTCATTTAAGAAATTATGAAAAAATTGTAAGCAAGTAACAAACTCTTTCCTGAAGTCACCTCTTGGATACACAATGCAGAAACTTCATTTAAGAAACTATGAAAAAATTGTAAGTAAGTAACAAATTCTTTCTTGAAGTCACCTCTTGGATACACAATACAGAAATTACATTAAAGAAATTATGAAAAAAATTGTAAGTAAGTTGCAAATTCTTTCTTGAATTCACCTGCTGGATAAACGAAAAGACATTTCGTTCAAGAAATTATGACAAAATTCTAGGTAAGTAACAAACTCTTAATTGTTTTCACGACTTAGATATACGACGTAGAAATTTAATTCAAGAAATTATGAAGAATTCTCAGTAAAGTAACAATTTCTTTCTTGAAGTCAACTCTTGGATACACAATACGGAAATTTCATTCAAGAAATTATGAAAATATTTGTAAGTAAGTAACAAACTCTTTTTTTTTATTTCAACTCCTGGATATACAGTACAGATACTTCATTCAAGAAATTATGAAAAAATCGCAAGTAAGTAACTTTTTTTTCTCTTTATCACAAACAATTTTCACTTAGCTACACGATGTAGAAATTTAATTCAAGAAATTATGAAAAAATTCTCAGTAAGTAACAATTTCTTTCATGAAGTCAACTCTTGGATACACAATACTGAAATTTCATAACTTTTTTTTTCTTTTTCTCTTTATCACAAACAATTTTCACTTAGCTACACGATGTAGAAATTTGATTCAAGAAATTATGAAAAAATTCCCAGTAAGTAACAATTTCTTTCTTGAAGTCTACTCTTGGATACACAATACGGAAATTTCATTCAAGAAATTATGAAAATATTTGTAAGTAAGTAACAAGCTCTTTATTGATTTCACCTCTTGAATATACAGTACAGATACTTCATTCAAGAAACACGATTAAACACGTTTTGAAACTACATGCTATTTGCTTGCCTTTCCTTGGCACCTTTCCAAATGAGCGGGGATTCCCCACCGGTTCCTACACATTGCAAAAAAGTGAGCAGTACGAAAACTCCACGTTTTCAACCAGACTGGTTTTTTAGCTAAATCTTTGGAAACAGCCTCTATTTCATACCGTTTAAGTTTTGATGTTAAAAAGATTGGATGGTAACTACGCCGCCTCTCACGCCTCTTTTTTCGGAAATCGTGCAGTCAAAATTTGACACGACACACAAACAGAGTCATAGTGAGAGAGATATCCAAAAAGTTGGGTTGATCTAGGTTCACTTAGAGTGGCGCGCCACTCTAAGTGAACCTAGATCAACCAACTTTTTGGATATCTCTCGACGAAATGTCTTTTCGTTTATCCAGCAGGTGAATTCAAGACAGAATTTGCTACTTACTTACAATTTTTTCATAATTTCTTTAATAAAATTTCTGTATTGTGTATCCAAGAGGTGACTTCAAGAAAGAATTTGTTACTTACTTACAATTTTTTCATAGTTTCTTAAATGAAGTTTCTGCATTGTGTATCCAAGAGGTGACTTCAGGAAAGAGTTTGTTACTTGCTTACAATTTTTTCATAATTTCTTAAATGAAATTTCCGTATTGTGTATCCAAGAGTTGACTTCAAGAAAGAAATTGTTACTTACTGAGAATTTTTCATAATTTCTTGAATTAAATTTCTACATCGTGTATCTAAGTCATGAAATTCTTGAATGAAATTTCCATATTGTGTATCCAAGAGTTGACTTCAAGAAAGAAATTTATTTCTTGAATTAAATTTCTACGTCGTATATCTAAGTCGTGAAAACAATTAAGAGTTTGTTACTTACTTAGAATTTTGTCATAATTTCTTGAACGAAATGTCTTTTCTTTTATCCAGCAGGTGAATTCAAGACAGAATTTGCTACTTACTTACAATTTTTTCATAATTTCTTTAATGAAATTTCTGTATTGTGTATCCAATAGGTGACTTCAAGAAAGAATTTGTTACTTACTTACAATTTTTTTCATAGTTTCTTAAATGAAGTTTCTGCATTGTGTATCCAAGAGGTGACTTCAGGAAAGAGTTTGTTACTTGCTTACAATTTTTTCATAATTTCTGAAATGAAATTTCCGTACTGTGTATCCAAGAGTTGACTTCAAGAAAGAAATTGTTACTTACTGAGAATTTTTTCATAATTTCTTGAATTAAATTTCTACATCGTGGATCTAAGTCATGAAATTCTTGAATAAAATTTCCATATTGTGTATCCAAGAGTTGACTTCAAGAAAGAAATTTATTTCTTGAATTAAATTTCTACGTCGTATATCTAAGTCGTGAAAACAATTAAGAGTTTGTTTCTTACTTAGAATTTCGTCATAATTTCTTGAACGAAATGTCTTTTCGTTTATCCAGCAGGTGAATTCAAGAAAGAATTTGCTACTTACTTACATTTTTTTCATAATTTCTTTAATGAAATTTCTGTATTGTGTATCCAAGAGGTGACTTCAAGAAAGAATTTGTTGTTACTTACTTACAATTTTTTCATAGTTTCTTAAATGAAGTTTCTGCATTGTGTATCCAAGAGGTGACTTCAGTAAAGAGTTTTGTTACTTGCTTACAATTTTTTCATAATTTCTTAAATGAAATTTCCGTATTGTGTATCCAAGATTTGACTTCAAGAAAGAAATTGTTACTTACTGAGAATTTTTTCATAATTTCTTGAATTAAATTTCTACATCGTGTATCTAAGTCATGAAATTGTTGAATGAAATTTCCATATAGTGTATCCAAGAGTTGACTTCAAGAAAGAAATTGTTACTTACTGAGAATTTTCTCATAATTTCTTGAATTAAATTTCTATATATCGTGTAGCTAAGTGAAATTGTTTGTGATAAAGAGAAAAAAAAAGTTACTTACTTGCGATTTTTTCATAATTTCTTGAATGAAGTATCTGTACTGTATATCCAAGAGATGAAATCAAAAAAGAGTTTGTTACTTACTTACAAATATTTTCCTAATTTCTTGAATGAAATTTCCGTATTGTGTATCCAAGAGTTGACTTCAAGAAAGAAATTGTTACTTACTGAGAATTTCTTCATAATTTCTTAAATTAAATTTCTACATCGTATATCTAAGTCGTGAAAACAATTAAGAGTTTGTATCCAAGAGGTGACTTCAAGAAAGAATTTGTTACTTACTTACTTACAATTTTTTCATAGTTTCTTAAATGAAGTTTCTGCATTGTGTATCCAAGAGGTGACTTCAGGAAAGAGTTTGTTACTTGCTTACAATAGAACTATTCTAAAGAATAAAGACGGGTTAAGCTTAAAAGATATTTATTGCTTAAACGTATTGACACACAGCCCAAAGAGACGCACAAAGCCCAAAGAAACACACACAGCCCAAAGAGACACAAACAGCCCAAAGAGACAAACACAGACCAAAAAGACTCTACTTACTTTCAATTTTTTCATAATTTCTTTAATGAAATTTCTGTATTGTGTATCCAAGAGGTGACTTCAAGAAAGAATTTGTTACTTACTTACTTACAATTTTTTCATAGTTTCTTAAATGAAGTTTCTGCATTGTGTATCCAAGAGGTGACTTCAGGAAAGAGTTTGTTACTTGCTTACAATAGAACTATTCTAAAGAATAAAGACGGGTTAAGCTTAAAGATATTTATTGCTTAAGCGTATTGACACACAGCCCAAAGAGACACACAAAGCCCAAAGAAACATACACAGCCCAAAGAGACACAAACAGCCCAAAGAGACAAAACACAGACCAAAAAGACTCAAACAGCCCAAAGAGACACACAAACAGACCAAAAAAGACTCAAACAGCCCAAAGAGACACACAGCCCAAAGAGACACACACAGCCTCAAGAGACACAAACAGCTCAAAGAGACACAGACAGCCCAAAGAGAAACACAACCCAAAGAGACAAAACACAGACCTAAAAGACTCAAACAGCCCAAAGAGACACATACAGACCAAAAAGACTCAGACACCCCAAAAAAGCTCAAAGAGACACACATGGCTCCTAAGAGACACAAACAGCCGAAAGAAACACACAAAGAGCAAAATGACTCAAACACCCCAAAGAGACACACATAGCCCAAAGAAACACAAACAGCCCAAAGAGACACACAAACAGACCAAAAAAAGACTCAAACAGCCCAAAGAGACACACAGCCCAAAGAGACACACACAGCCTCAAGAGACACAAACAGCTCAAAGAGACACAGACAGCCCAAAGAGAAACACAGCCCAAAGAGACAAAACACAGACCTAAAAGACTCAAACAGCCCAAAGAGACACATACAGACCAAAAAAGACTCAGACACCCCAAAAAAGCTCAAAGAGACACACATGGCTCCTAAGAGACACAAACAGCCGAAAGAAACACACAAAGACCAAAATGACTCAAACACCCCAAAGAGACACACATAGCCCAAAGAAACACAAACAGCCAAAGAGACACACACGGGCTAAAGAGACACACACAGCCCAAAGAGACACACAAAGCCCAAAGAGACACATACAGACCAAAAAGATTCAAACACCCCAAAGAGACACACATAGCCCAAAGAGACACACATGACTCCTAAGAGACACAAACAGTCAAAAGAAACAAACACAGACCAAAATAACTCAAACAGCCTAAAGAGACACACATAGCCCAAAGAAAACACAAACAGCCCAAAGAGACACAAAACAGCCCAAAGAGACAAACACAGCCCAAAAAAAGACTCAAACAGCCCAAAGAGACACAAACAGATCAAAAAGACTCAAACAGTCCAACGAGACACACATCCCAAAGAGACGCACAAAGCCCAAAGAAATACACACAGCCCAAAGAGACACAAATAGCCCAAAAGAGACCAAAAAGACTCAAACAGCCCAAAGAGACACACACAGCCCAAAGAGACACACACAGCCTCAAGAGACACAAACAGCTCAAAGAGACACAGACAGCCCAAAGAGAAAACACAACCCAAAGAGACAAACACAGACCTAAAAGACTCAAACAGCCCAAAGAGACACATACAGACCAAAAAGACTCAGACACCGCAAAAAGACACACAGTCAAACGAGACACACACAGCCTAAAGAGACACACACATCACAAAGAGACACCCACAGCCCAAAGAGACACATACAGTTCAAAGAGACGTACACGGCCCAAAGAGACGCACACATCCAACAGAGAGACACAAAGCCCAAAACGACACAAACAGCCAAAAGAGGCACACACAGACCATAAAGATTCAAACTGCCCAAAGAGACACACAGCCTAAAGAGACACACACATCCCAAAGAGACACACACAGGCTAAAGAGACATATACACAGGCCGAAGAGACACACAAAGCCCAAAGAGACACACACACACACAGCCAAAGAGACAAAAAACGCCCATACAGACACATACTTACCAAAAAGATTCAAACACCCCAAAGAGACACACATTGCCCAAAGAGACACACATGGCCTCTAAGAGACACAAACAGCCAAAAGAAACACACATAGACCAAAATGACTCAAACATCCCAAGAGACACATACAGCTGAAAGAGATGCACGCGGCCCAAAGAGACGCACACATCCAACAAAGACACACAAAGTCCAAAACGACACAAAAAGCCCAAAACGACACAAAAAGCCAAAAAGCCCAAAACGACACAAACTGCCAAAAGAGGCACACACAGACCATAAAGATTCAAACTGCCCAAAGAGACAAAACAGCCTAAAGAGACACATACAGCCCAAAGAGACACACAGAGGCTAAAGAGACATACACACAGTCCGAAGAGACACACAAAGCCCAAAGAGACACACACACACAGCCCAAAGAGACAAAAAAACGCCCATACAGACACATACATACCAAAAAGATTCAAACACCCCAAAGAGACACACATTGCCCAAAGAGACACACATGGCCTCTAAGAGACAAAAACAGCCAAAAGAAAACACACACAGACCAAAATGACTCAAACATCCCAAGAGACACATACAGCCCAAAGAGATGCACGCGGCCCAAAGAGACGCACACATCCAACAGAGACACACAAAGCCCAAAACGACACAAAAAAGCCAAAGAAGACACACACAGACCAAAAAGATTCAAACTGCCCAAAGAGACACACAGCCTAAAGAGACACACACAGCCCAAAGAGACACACACACACAGGCTAAAGAGACACACACAGCCCGAAGAGACACACAAAGCCCAAAGAGACACACACACAGCCCAAAGAGACAAAAAACGCTCATACAGACACATACAGACCAAAAGATTCAAACGCCCCAAAGAGACACACATAGCCCAAAGTGACACACACGACACCTAAGAGACACAAACAGCCAAAAGAAAGACACACAGACCAAAATGACTCAAACAGCCCAAAGAGACACACATAGCCCAAAAAAAACACAAACAGCCCAAAGAGACACAAGCCCAAAGAGACAAACACAGCCCAAAAAGATTCAAACAGTCCAAAGAGACAGAAAACAGATCAAAAAGACTCAAACAGTCCAACGAGACACATAGCCCAAAGAGACGCACAAAGCCCAAAGAGACACACACAGCCCAAAGAGACACAAACAACCCAAAGAGACAAACACAGACCAAAAAGACTCAAACAGCCCAAAGAGACACACAAACAGACCAAAAAGACTCAAACAGCTCAAAGAGACACACAGCCCAAAGAGACACACACAGCCTCAAGAGACACAAACAGCTCAAAGAGACACAGACAGGCCCCTCATGCAAATAATTCTGAGTGTAGTCAACTATTCCTTAATTAGCAGCATCGTACATTTTGTTTAAATACTTATTTTTTCATTTTCCAGATTCAAGATTTTTATTTAACACAAATGAATAGACAAGCTGAAGTAAAACCCTCCCCTGCCCCTCAGAAATGGGGGAACGAAGGGAACGTTAGATCGTATTTTAAATTGACAATACTTTTCAAACGTTACTTGTGTATTATACAGACCACATCGGAGAGGTAAAGCTAGGTCAAGTAACAAATTACCTGAGTTAACAACCCCTTCGGGGTTAACTTAACTGTTAATCATTTTAATACTTTTTTTCTCCACCGTCATACAATCCAATCACTAATTAGAATCATTCACACTCCTATTATTCAAAACATTAATTAATATCGTTCATTGTCTACTTAAATTAAGTTATAGACAATACTGGTTTAGAAAAAAACTGGAATAAAATAATTGATTATATTGGCAGCTAAACAAGAAACGCCGGTCATGTATACCGTGAATTAGAAATCCGGTAAATTGTGTCAGAAAAACTTGAACCAAACCAGATTATACCCACCTAACCAGATTGTACCTACCAAACCAGATTATACCTACCAGAAACCTGTTTGGTACAGGGGCGCAATCAAAGTAGTACCTTGGTTACTACTCATAAACCCTAGCCAAGAAATAAAGTGCTAAAAAGAAGTTATTTCTGTTGCCTTTATAAGTTAATGAATAAAAAAAAACTTCCCGAAAAAGTAGTTTTTCAAAGGAAAGTAAAGAGTCAAATTAAACTTCAAGCTCAAAACAACCAAAAATTGTTATTAAAAAAACAAATGAAACCCAAAACGAAACAGAAATCAAATTAACAATCATAGCAAAAATACATATAGCCTACAAGGAACGAATATAAATAAACAAATAAATCTTAAAACTAATAAAAAGTGAATTTAATATCCAATTTAAACTTAAAGCGAACAAAAATCACTACAAAAAAGGAGTTTGGTGACTTCCCCCTCCCCTCCGATAACCGTGAATATCCAAAGCCTATTGCGTCATTTACGTTTTATTGAAAACTACATGCGTCATGAACAGTCCTTGGAAAGAACTAATAAAAATAAACTAAATATCAGATGCATAATGATATTAACTGCTGAAAAGTCAGCAGTTAAGGATTTTATTGCAATGTAGTTTTTATTTGTCAATGTTGTAAACTTAAAAGAAAATATCTGTACTATAATTAGTATTCAGTGAAGCGTAAATGAAAAGCGTTATTGCGTATGAAAACAGGCTAATGGAAAACTATTTCTACATGTTTGCTACCCCTGTCCTGTAGTGGTATGATGATTTGCAGACCACAAATGTACTACTATCAACCTACCCCTTACTTCCGCGCAAAGATGGTTTCGGACCTTGCACCCCTTCTAGTAAAAAGACCTATTGAAAAAAAATTAGACACGACCCTTCCTTCTCCTTTGCAAAGGTCGAACCAACAAAAGTTTAATTCCCCCCCCCCCCCAAAAAAAAAAATCTTAATGTCAGCAGGAATAAATAAAACATTAGCTTTTACTGCCCACCAGGTTTCGTTAAGATCTAACAGCTCTTCTTGTTCATTTCTTAATTATAGGAATTTAGGAACATTCCTACATAGTTTGCAACGTGCACGAACTCTCAACAGGCGGAGTGAGGCAACTTATTTTAATTTCCTCCTAGTATCGCTACGACCCACCAACTTGTTCTATAAATAATGCAATAAAAATAATTGAAGGACCCCTACCCCATAGATCCAAGGAGGTTAAAGACTCCTAAAAGGCAAAATTAGGACGCTTAATCTTGATTTTGACCTCGTTTTGATGGGATCTGATTATCCCTTCTGCTCTATGTCAAATAGGAGTAGCTGCTCTCCCTTCCCCCAAAAACGACTGGAAAATAATCGCAATAATGACTATAAGTTTCAATAGAACATTGGTTTTTGGTTTTAGCCAATTTTAATTAAGAAAAAATAGCCCCATTCATTCTAAATTTCCGGATGACAAAAGTTAATGAATCACCTCCTCCCAAATAAATTGAAGGATGTAAGAATTTCCGTAAGACCCAATTCGGACACTTATTTCTACTTCCAACCAGCAGCTAGTTATGATTGGCTAGGAGATTTGTTAGTGGGAGCAAATAGGTGATAGAAATTCTGCTAGTTATACTGGTGACTATTATGGTTAGTACCCCTTTCTCCCCCCCCCCCCCTCCCCCTTAAGATAAAGGTTACATTAAGTCCCAACTCCAAAAAGGTGCAGCCTTTACTTCCCATGACATTTGATTAAGTTTCAACCATCTTTTCCGATAGATGCTTTGATGACTTATAATTAAAGGCCCTCTTACCCTCCTCTTACAAAGAACGGAGTATGTTTGACCCCCCTCCCCTTCGTCCCTCCAAAAAAAGAAGAACACAACTTGGACACCTCTAACTTCCCACAAAACGAAATGCAAAACCAGTCTTTTTAGATATTCTAACAACAAATTTTTTAGTCCTCCTCCCCCCTTTAATACACTGGGCATGAAATGGGCTTTTAAAGAGTATCTAACTATGTAAAAGGTATTGTAAGGCTGAGTGACTAAGCAGTACCGTGCCTGGAAGAAGGTAGAGGGAAGTTCTGAGTTTTTTAAAGTTTCTCTTTTGTGGTTCACTTCTTTTAAATCTTCGTTTACAGTCCTATAATGCCATTGTCTTATTATGGTACCGTTATGGTACCTATATTACGTACTTTATTACGAACCTTATTACACATTATTACCGTATATGGTACCGTTATGGCGCCTTGGTACCTATAATGCACTTGCCTTACTATGGTAGTATTGGGTGACACTACGGGGTTTGATCAGTTTAGGATTTCTAGAGTCTCTAACTTGAGTAAAGTTTGAACAAGTTATGGTAACATTTATTATACATATAATATGGTTTGTACAAAAAAGTTCACGTGACGAGAACAGAAGCAGAACTCCTGCCCAAATAGAACGTCACTTTTTTTCCTTTTAAGCCTCAAGACGTGAACTATCATATGTAAACAATAATACTAATTTCCTAGGAAGCGAAAACCTGAATTTTGAAAGAAAGTACTAAATACTCAATCCTTGAGCCTAATATAAAACGGAAGTAGGTTAAGCGAATTAATGCACAAAAACTAATCTAGATAAAAACCAGAAGCATATGGGAAAAAAATTATCATAAAAATTTATAGATTTACTCCCGGCTTCATTAAAAAAAATTCTAGCCTCAAAAAAATGTGCACTTTGAAAGAACATAAAACTCAATAGTAGCTCAGAAACTCAACAAAAAGACACATAAATCAGCAATTTAAAATATTTTAGAATGACTATATATTTCAGCACGACTGAATTTTGTATGTACAGAATTCTAATTATGATTAATCTATATCTGAAAAAAAATATGAGTATCGTCCAAATATCCTGAAAATCACGCAGAATATAATAACAAAGAATTATTTTGAGTCTTCCAATGGTCTGCCTTCAAATATGGAAACATCATTGAAAATATTCGTTCAGTTTTCCACAGTTCACAACAATTCGTTTCATCCTCTGATCAAAGAGCCACAGTTTACTTTTTACTCATGAATTTCTTGTCTTCTGGCACCTGTATCCAGAAAGAAACAATATGAATGTTTGAGTACCAGAGAGAGGATCATATGAACATAAAACTAATACTGACACAGAGGCATACACCCCAGCTTCATCTTCTTGAACGAATCTACTATGGAAAATCGACGAGTTACGTCTCCTTGGGATCCCCTTCTTCACAGTTCTCTCTTGGAACATCCACCTTGATTGGGTAAGAACATCCTGCGCAAGAAAGCTGGGGATAACCCTCCGCTGCCAAAACCTTCTGCCACTCAGCTCGACCATCCCTCTTTAGGAGTCTTGCATCAGACCCAATGCCGACATTGGATACCCGCTGTATGCTGGTGCTCCTAAAATGTTGCTGACACCAGTCCAAAATATTCAAAATAGGGCTAGTAGGGCAGCTTTAATTTTTCCCCACGACTCTTCAGTCTGTTAGTGAGATGTTTGATATAGCGTCGATGGCTGTTTTCTACAAGTACTTAAATTCATCTACTTCTCTAACAGTTTCTCATATTGTGCCTCCTATTACCCAACCAGCAAGACAGAAACAAAGTACATAGCTCGGTCCAAATATCTTGAGGGTGGCAAGCCTAGAACAGAATAGGCTACTTGAAGGACAGCTTCCTCCAACGTTGCACTTCGCTCTGGAATGATCTTCCTGAGAAAGTTATCCGCAAACGTTTCTCTGTTGACTCTTTCAAAGAAGATTCAACAGTTATCTAAAAACCTCGATAAAAGACTAGCGGCGAATCAAATATTGAATTGTATCTGATACAGCAAATTTAGAAAAAGAAAACAAAAAATATGAATTTATTTCGAGGGAGGGTTTGTTCGGTATTGGTAAATTCGGAAAAACACACAAAAAGATATTGATTGTACTGAACTAAGGTAAAATTCTAGTTTACGGCCTTTTTTATTATCGTACAAAGTGGTCGAGTTAGGTGAACAAAACTTTCAGGAATGAACCTAAAGCCAAAAATGCGCCCAGGAAAGGTATTGCTAAGCCACTATGTTGACCCTTTATTATTATTTCTAGGGTTTAGAAGAATACGTAAATGACAGGTCTATATTCTAAACTGTAGTAAAAAACATTTACCCTAATCTTGAGTTTTCAATCTTTTTCATTGCATTGTGTATTTGAAAATACAACTCCAATTATTTCTATAGAACTTTAAACCTTGTCAAAGGATTTTCTAAATTAAAGAAATAGATTCACAGAACTTTATTGGGATTTAGGATTTAGGGAATTGAATTGGGATTTAGGGAAGGTGTGAGGCTCAAAACGCTTTTCTTGTCCCGTACTTGGACAAAAGATTTATTGTTTAAGTCCTGGAAGGAAAGGAAAAATGATGGAAAATGATGGAAGGAAAATGATGTTTCCTGATGCTTTCCTGAGGGTTTTGCTTTCCTGAGGGTTTTGCATTGATGCTTTCCTGAGGGTTTTATTCACCTAATTCAATTACTTTCCTAGGTTCCTGACTCAACTAATATATTTAAATTATAATTTTACCCATTTTTAGAAATATATATGATCAATCTTGAGTTTTGAGATCATTTGGAAGCACTTATTTATAACCTATTGGTCTGCAAAGTTGATATTTCTATTTTCTATAATCTGGAAATTAAGATGGTAAAATCGCTACATTTCAAACTGAGAATCAAGATTTTGGCAGTTCGAGATTTGAGCACTTCGAATCAAGTCAAATTTTTATTTGTAAGATCGTCTTATTCTAATAATTCTAATAATCGTCTTACTTCTAATAATTCACTTAAATAATGAACCAGCAAAACTACGGTGCTTGGTACGGTGCATACTGTACGGTGAAACTACGGTGCATAATTTCAACTATTCACCAAAAATATTACGCGGGGAGTCCCCCCCCCCCCCTTAGCCTACACAAAGCCTCTTGATCTATGGTCTGGATAAGATTACTTGGATCCGATAGTTTAAGTGACCATGACTCGATCAGAGTTGGATATTATTATATAATGCTCTGTCTCATATTTTTATGAGACAGAGGTACCCATACTAATCTTATTCGGAATAAAAAAACGTTTGTCTGCCTTTCCTACTGATTTTTCATGATATTAATTAAAAAAACTTTCCGAAAAATAAGTTTTTCAAAGAAAAGTAAAGGCCATTTCAAACTTAAGCTCAGCAGATACAAATACCTTTTAAAATTTAGACTCAAAACGACCAGAAATTACTATTAGAGAATAAATGAAACCCAAAACGAACAGAAATTAAATTAACAATCAATGCAAACAAACATACAATAGATATTAATGTAAATTAATAAATAAATCTTAAAACGAATGAAACTTAAATTGAATATGCAAATCAAGCTTGAAACAAAAACAAAAATCACCACAAACAAGAGTTTGGGTATGACCTCCTTCTCTCACTGTAAAAGTCTAGAACCTACTGTGTCATTGGAGCTTTACTGAAAAACCAATTTTATGACAAATATTTTCTTTTGTACTTGATATTGAAAATAAACGTTAAAATTATAGTAACATTTTGAACTGATGAGCTTTCAGCAATTAATATTATTATACATAAACATCAAATATTCAGTTTAATTTATTAGCTCTTTTTAAAGTTGTTAAAAACGAATATATTTTCACTACAAACAAGTGTTTGGATACTGCCTCCTTTCCTAACTGTAAATAAAAACCAAAACCCTACTGCGTCATTGGCGCTTAACTGAAAACGAATTATATTACAATATTTTCGTTTCCAATTCTTACAGCATTGAAAATATAAATACAATTACAGCGTAATAAATTCTTGAACTGATGGATCTTTCAACAATTAATATCATTATGCATCAAATATTCCATTTGATGTTGTTTATGCTTTCCAAGACTGTTCAAGACGCATATAGTTTTCAATAAAGCGCTAAAATTTTGGGGAAAAAGGGGCGTGGGGGTGCTTGTTACCCTCCAATCTCTTTGACTCTAAAAAACTGAACTAGAACTTTCAATTTCCAATCAAATGAGCCATCTCTGAAGTTTTTACGAGTATCCCTTCAATAAGAACCATATATTCCCCCAGGGTATAAGTTACAACACCTACCCTCGGGTCCTGGGGGCTGTGTCGACCCTGGAGTTTTCGTTATATGTTCTTTGAACTATTTTAAAAAAACCCTATCTCAAAGTTCTTATCGGATGGGTTTGACGAAAAAAAGGACGTGGAGGGGGGGGGCTAGGTGCCCTCCAATTTCTTTTGACTCTTAAAAAGTGAACTAGAACACATTCAATTTCCAATCAAATGATCCCTCTTTGAAGTTAATACGAGCATCCCTTCCATAAGACCCATATATGTCCCCAGGGCATAACTTACAACACCTGCCCCCGGGCCCTGGGGGGTTGTGTCGACACCGGAATTTTTGTTATATGATCTTTGAACTATTTTTAACAAAACAGCTATCTTAAAACTTCTATTGGATGTATTTGGGAAAAAGAGGTTTGTGGGGGGGGGGGGGGGGAGGGGCTCGCTACCGACCATATCTTTTGAAAAAAGAGGTTATATCACAATTTTGATTGGATGTGTTTGGGGAAATGGTGAGCATGGAAGGGGTGTCACTTGCCTTAGGATCACTTTCGACTATTAAAAAAGGAACTAGTCATTTAAATTTCCAATCGAATGAGCCCTTTCTGAAGTTTCTACGACAATGCTGTCTGTACGAAACCTTATATGCCCCAGGGCATAACTTACAACCCTTGCCCTGAGGGCTGTGGGGGGAGGGGGTTTTCATCCTCAAAGACCTAACTTCCAGAACTTAAAACTACGTTGAATAAAATGGCTATGTTAGATCTTTGATTGGATATGTTTTGGGGAAAAGGTAGGCGTGAGAGGGGGGTTAGTTACCCTCCAATCACTTTTGACTATTAAAAAGGGCACTAGCTCTTTGAATTTCCAATCAAATGAGCCTTTTTTGAAGTTTCTACGACAACGCCTTCTATAAAAACCTTATATGCCCCCAGGGCATAAATAACAACCCTTGCCCTGAAGGCTGTGGGGAGTTTCCCCCTCAAAAACATAATTTCTATCTGGAAATCAACTACCCTGAACAAGATGGCTATCTCAAAATTTTGATTGGATGTGTTTCGGGAAATGGTTGGCGTGGAAGGGGTGTTAGTTGCCTTCCAATCACTTTCGACTAGTAAAAAGGGCATAAGCCACTCAATTTTCCAATTGAATGAGCCCTTTTCGAAGTTTCTACGACAACTTCGATACGAAGTGCCCTGCTCTAAAGGAAAAAATAATAAAATAATACATTGTGCTAACATCGTTCTTATATGACCCCCGGGCATAACTTAAAAACCCGTTCCCTGAGGGTTGTGGGGGAGTGTCCTCCTCAAAAACATATTTTCTATCTGGAAATCAACTACGCTGAACAAAATGGCTATCTCAAAATTTTGATTCGATGTGTTTGGGGGAATGATGGGCGTTGGGGGGGGGGGCTAATAGCCCTCCAATCCCTTTTGACCCTTATAAAGGGCATTAGAATTCTCTATTTCCATTTGAATGAGTCCCCTTTGAAGTTTCTACGACGACCCCTTCCATATGAAGTGCCTCTGGGAAAAATAATAATAATAATAATAATAATAAAACATTGGAGCCGTATGGTCTTTACTATAGGCAACGCTAAAGCGTTGCCTCTCATTCTTGTAATTCAAGAAAATCAGTTTCAAAAGCAAAAAGCAACCGGATTTTTTCAGGTAACACTAAAAGTCACTAGCCAAAGTAAAATCACAAGCTAAAAAATATCACTAGAAATAGTTAAAAATTACTAAGAGCGGCAACCCTGTTTACACTTGGTTAATGCAATGCACTTGCATTCTTTTGGTAGCGTTGGGCAACACTATGGGGTTTGACCGGTGAAGGATCACAGCCTCTCTTACTTTCGTTAGGTTTGTACAAAATATTCCAAAATTTATTATACATGCAATCAGGGTTGCCCCCCCCCCCCCCCAGCTCAAGAACAATCCATGGCAAGCATTTTGCCAAAAGAACAAAAATGTGCAGCTTGTGACGCTTCGGATCACTCTTGCTGACGCCTTTCGGCGAAGTCTTCGTTTTTTTTTAAACGCACGTATAGCCGTTGCTTTGAATGTTCTTCTTCGGAATTATATGATATTCAGCGTCCTGTGGCATACCGGATACGTTGAATTGATCGATACACCAGGGGTCATAGCGAATTTAGATTTGACCGGGAAACATGACTTTTAAACAGAATTAACTAAAAAGCAAGTTTTTTTTTAACTGAAAGTAAGGAGCGACATTAAAACTTAAAATGAACGGAAATTATTCTTTATATGAAAGGGGGAAACCTCAGCGCCTCGCTCTTTACGCTAAAGTTTTTTATTGTTTAAAAAAAGTAGAATTGTGAGAAAGAGTCTAACTTTAGCGTAAAGAGCGAGGTGTTGAGGAGGAGACAGCCCCTTTCATATACAGAATAATTTCTGTTCGTTTTAAGTTTTAATGTCGCTCCTTACTTTCAGTTAAAAAATCTTGTGTTTTTTATTTAATTTCTAAACATTTTTGAATTAATAAAGGTTTTGATTTTGGCTCACCATACATGAATAATTAAAACAAAATTTACATTTCAATTTTCCTTTTTTTTTGTGAAATGGCTTTCTCGAAAGTTGCTTAATTTTATTTACGAACGTTTTTATTAGTAATAAATATACGTAACTTACGAATTAACTGACGTAACAAACTTCTGTATTCATATATTTTCAATACGTATATTAGGGTGGGGGGGTTCGTCCCCTAGTCAATACTTCACTCTTTGCGCTAAAGTTCGAATTTTGTTCCAATTCAATTCTAAAAATGCCCCTTAATCACAAAGTCCGTTATTTAGAATAAATAGCTCTTATGAAAGTGTTAAAAAAAATTTAGCGTAAAGAGCGAGGTGTTGACTAGGGGCGAACCCAATTTTATACGTAATAATTTCTGTTCCTTTTAATTTTTGATGTTGCTCCTTACTTCATTTGAAAAAACTTTTTTTATTTAATTTCTGATCTTTTTTTTAAAAAATTCTGGAAATTTGGTGCCCCCTTCATAGCAATGTCCCTTCCCCCATGAGAAGTTCCTCCATGGAAAGATCCTTCCACGTAAACCCCGACCCCCCCCCCCACTACCAGAAAAAATCCCCTCTGAAAACGTCTGTATACTTCCCAATAGTCAATACTATATGTAACATTGGGCAAAGTTCTTAGCTTGCAGCCCTTCCCCCGGGGACTGTGGGGGATTCAGTCATCCTCAAAGAAATAGTTATTATATTTTTCGACCATGCGGAACAAAATGGCTATATCAAAATTTTGATCGGGTGACTTTGGGAGAAAAAATGAGCGCGGGATGAGCCCTCCTGCGATATTCTAGGACCACTGGGTCGATACGATCACCCCTGGAAAAAAAAAAAACAAAAAACAAATAAACACGCATCCGTGATCTTTCATCTGACAAAAAAAAAAAAAAATTCCACATTTTTGCAGATAGGAGCTTGAAACTTCTATTGTAGGGTTCTCTGATACGCTGAATCTCATGGTGTGATTTTCATTAAAGTTCTATGACTTTTAAGGAGTGTTTTCCCTTTTTTGGAAAATAAGGCAAATTTTCTCAGGTTTGTAACCTTTGAAGGGTAAGATTAAACTTGATGAAACTTTTATATTTGAAATCAGCTTAAAAATCTGATTCTTTTGATGTATCTATTGGTATCAAAATTTCCGTTTTTTTAGAGTTTCGGTTACTATTGAGCCGGGTCGCTCCTTACTTACAGTTCGTTACCACGAACTGTTTGATTATATGAACTGTAACTGTTCGATACACCAATGATTATACGACTGTACACACAAAATCCGGGAGATGTCAGGGGATCGCATGAGGTGTCTGATGCCTCGAAAAATTCATTTTTATGCCAATACATCTTTAGATTCAAATGTTTATTTTATCGAGGAGAAGACTTTGCGTTCAAATTGGAGGAAGGGAGTGGATGGGTTACCACCTGACTTTCCTTCACTTTGCATAAAATTCTGATTAAGTTTTGTAACATGGGCTCTAAAGGGGAGAGGGGGGAGGTATGACAAATTCATTTTATTGAGCAAACGGAAGACTGTAACAGGAAGTGACTGCTATTAAAGGTAGAAGCATTGTGATATAACAAAGATGAACTCTAGCTAAAAAACATGAAACGACCTCACTCATATTAAGGACAATTTTATGGTGTCACATACTTCTCAAAAACGGCTATCTCGATTGTGTTAAAAGAGCCATATTATTCTTGAAGCAGGGTTGTACACAAGTTAGACTTTAGCGAAATGAGTAGGGGTATGAGGGGGATTTCAGCCCCCTTCTTCTCTTATGTAGAACACCCTTGAATACAATTATGTGAAAGAAATCAAACATAGAAAAACATATTATTTTCAAACGAAGGTAAAGGACAATATTAAAGCTCAAAACTAACAGAAACTATCCTATTTTTCTATAAGTCACTACCACACCTTAAAATTTTTGCTAATTACGCTGAAATTTGACTTTTTTAAATCTCAACAATGTGTTATAGTTAATTATTCAGTGAGAAAGAAAAGCAAATTCCTACTCTAGTAATTAAGACAGATAAATACCTAAACGAGGCCTTGAGCCCACTCGCCCATCCAATCACTTAGTACAAACAGTACAACAAAAAACAATCAATGAAAAAGAAGAGTCCATAGAAATGCAGTGTTGTCATTAGTAAATGCATGATTACATAAACTTGAAAGTAAAACACCTCAAATCTAATAAAATATTCTCAAGTGATTACCTTCCGCCAGGGCTCGTCAGAGGAATACAAACTGGGATTTGCCTATATCAATGTTTAAGAGTGAATCAAGAATATAGTGATCCCTACTATTTTGGTGCCTTACTTTTAGCAACCTGGTAGAGAATATTTTTTGGATAGGGTCACTTACTTAGACTTAAATCTTCCCATGCTGGCTGGTACAAAAAGGTGACACGCGCTGTCTCGCCTCGGTGACCTCTCTTAGCCTTTGACTCGAGATCTTCAAAGGACGACCTCGACAGCACAGCATTCTTAAGGCTAGGGAAAAGAAAAAAAAGAGTGTTTTTGCTTGAAGAGTACCATTTATTTGAAAACTACGATCTTTTGAAATTTACTGACATTTTGTATTCTTTTGTATTCTCTTTGTATTCTCTTTATATTCTCTTTTGCATTCTTTGAATTCTCTTTTGTCTACTACTAAGTTAACTCCTGCAAGTGGCTATGTAACTAGCAACATACCTTGATCCTTTAATTTTATGAACTGAGTAAGTTCCCTGTTGAAGGGTGCCGACTACGGGGAAGACCTCGCAGGAGGTGGATTGACAACTTTAACCAGCATCATATCATCCAACTATCCAGAACTGGACCTGACAGGACAGCATCTCGAGCACTGATCTATTGAATTTCGAAAGGAGTGGCCCCCAAAACGTCCCACGAGGATGGACGGGACTTAAGTAAGTAAGTAAAAAATTTACAAATTAAAGCAAATTGATTTTGACGATAAGAGATAAAATATAAATTATTCAAATGATTAAAAGTATATTTATTTTAAGTTTGCATTGCTAAATGAAATTTCTTAAAATGTTTGTTATTATATAATATATATACTTTATAATATAGAAAAATGATACTCGTAAAAGTTTATGTCAAGTTTATCGAATTTAATTAAGATAGTCGTATATTAGAGAGATTTTGCGCTATGTATGTGAACTACTTCACGCGCGTAAACTATTATGCGGGTATGTTTTATTTAAATATCTAATACAAAAGAAAACCGCCGCAACACAAAATCCAACCGGGACCCGTACCTATTCGATCCGGACTTGGTTCCCTGTTTCCAAAAACTATTTTTTACTGAACTAGAACCCTTATAAATGGTTATTTCAGTGAAAATCGCTCAAAACCAAAAAAACAAATATTTTATATGTAGTTTATTCAAACAGTTTCAGTAAACAAAGGGCGCTGAAAGTGTAAAAAAAAAAGCAAAATTTATCAGGACAAACTAAAAAAACTGATATCAAAAAGTCCACGCTAGGCAGCTTAGCAGACGAAGTGACTTAGCAATTATCCATTGTATAATGCACATTTCTTCCCTCATATGTCCGAAACTGCACTCTACATATCCTAATGTCGGGTTTTTTATTTATCGCTTTTTGCAGTTGCATTTGTTCAAAATCGGAATTTCTGATTGGATTGTATATTTCTTTTGTGCTGTATCCATCATCAACTTCAGCATTCCTCTGCTGATTAGAAGCTAGTAAACAAATTCCTTCAAACCAAAATTGACCGTCAGGGCAAAGTGAGTTGGGATCCTCTGTTCCATACAAATCCTGAACTTCAGTACCGTTATTTTTACTTTGCTCAGGCAAAGAATTTCTGGTTGGACTGGTTGGACTGTAAGTTTGGACTGGTTGGTTGGTTGGACTGGTTGGGACTGGTTGGACTGGTTGGACTGTAAGTTTGGACTGGTTGGTTGGTTGGACTGGTTGGACTGGTTGGACTGGTTGGACTGTAAGTTTGGACTGGTTGGTTGGTTGGACTGGTTGGACTGGTTGGACTGGTTGGACTGGTTGGACTGTAAGTTTGGACTGGTTGGTTGGTTGGACTGGTTGGACTGGTTGGACTGTAAGTTTGGACTGGTTGGTTGGTTGGACTGGTTGGACTGGTTGGACTGGTTGGACTGGTTGGACTATAAGTTTGTCTTGTGCTGTATTCATCATAAACTTCATTTCTCTGTTGACTAGAAGCTGGTGAGCAAAGTTCTTCCGACCAAAATTGACCATCAAGGCAAAGAGAGATACGCTCCACACTTCCATTCATATGATGGGCTTCATTATCAGGGGAAGAAGTTCTAGAAAAAGCCCCGTCGATGACACATCTGCCAGAAAATGCAAGAGGACCCATTTTGACACTGGTTAGCGAGGTCACATTGGTCTCCTTTCAAGTTACAAAATTATTGGAACCCCAGTAGTTGAATTAATCAGAACTGAAACTCCTTTCAAGTTAAAAAAAACTTTGTAGGTAGGACAATGACAGTTTTATATTGTAACTACAGAAAGAGTGACGGGGGAACGAAAAAAGAAATAATGCTGCTTTCTTATCAAGAAAGTATTTATTTGCATTTAAATCATTATTTAGAAAATTTTTACCACAAGTCCAATTCACAGTTTAGGGGGAAAAAACACAAAAACAGAAACAACTGCGAATATAAGAAATAAGCCAATAAATTGAAAAAAAAGTAATAAATGTGACATTAAAACATAAAATAAATTAAAAGTATACAAGACTTTACAAGATTTCTTAGGTTTTCGTGAAAGATTTGACGGTCTTAAAGGCAATTTGATTCGTGGTGAAATTTTAGCTACAGGCTGTTCACTGCAGGTTGTTGTAGAACATATGATTTTTGTGATGACTATACCCTACAAACCAGGAGAAACCAATTCACAAAACCGTAGGGATTCGGAGGCAAAATTAGTCTACCCAAAATCTAAAGGGCATTTTTGCTTTTTTTTTTTTTTCAATGAAAACTAAAAAAAACTGGTTTTCATAGAAGCAGTAAAAAGTTTATGTTCAAAATATAGGGGGGGGGCACGAAATTTAAAATTGGGAATTACAATCCCCTCCCTGATCAGTAGCCCTACAAAAACTTAAGGTAAATTGCATCTACTGAAAGACAACAGACAATTCAGAAAAGACGGGCACTCGCTAAACCATATCAGGGATAACATTATATAACATTATTTTTGCGGGTGGGGGGGGGGGGTGTGAAAAGGATATTTATATGAGTGTAAGCTTTCAATCTCCTCTTGTTTATATTCGTTAAGCAAAAACATCATTTTACAAGTCGAACTTGTTTTTTAGGAACCAAAAGAGATCATGTCAGATAACTAAATTAGCAAAAAAACCTGCTGAATATGAGTTTATAGAGAGAAGAACGACATAAATACACTTCCTTTCTTAGACCCAGTTTCGTCCCCTTGTACAATTAAATGAAAAAAAAAAAAAAAAAAAAAAAAAAAAAGCTTTTTAACTGAAATTAAGGAGCGAATTTAAAACTTAAAAAGAATAAAAATTATTCCGTATATGAAAGGGGCGGTCCCCTCCTCAACGCCTCGCTCTCTTTACGCTAAAGTTTGACTCTGTCTCACAACTTTATTTTTTAAAACAATAAAAAACTCTGTCTCTGACCCTCTCTCACAACTTTATTTTTTGAAACAATAAAAAACTTCAGCGTAAAGAGCGAGGCGTTGAGAAGGGGACCGCCCCTTTCATATACGAAATAATTTCAGTTCGTTTTAAGTTTTAATGTTGCTCCTTACTTTCAGTAAAAAAAAAATTCTTATTTAATTTCTGAACGTTTTTGAATTAATACAGCTTTATTTCGGCTCACCATATATGAATAATTAAAACGAAATTTACATATTAAGTTTACTTTTTTTGGCTAAATGGCTTTCTCAAAATTTTCTTCTGACGTAACTTACGAATTAACTTACGTAACGAACTTCTATATTCGTATGTTTTTATTACGCATATTAGGGAGTTCGCCCCCTCTAGTCAATACCCCACTCTTTACGCTAAAGTTCGAATTTTGTTCGAATCACAAATCTTTTTATCACAAAGGCCGATTAATTATAATAGATAGCTCTTTTTAAAATTACTAAAAAAACTTTAGCGTAAAGAGCGAGGTATTGATTAGGGGCGAACCCCCTCTTATACGAAATAATTTATGTTCGTTTTAAGTTTTAATGTTACTCCTTACTTTCGGTTGAAAAAAATTCTTTTTTTTTTTATTTAATTTCTGATCGTTTTTTAAATAATGCTGGGAAATCCGGCGCCACCTTCATAGAAATGTCTCTTCCCTCATGGAAAGCCATCCTCCATGGACAGATCCTCCCGTAACCCCCTTCTCCAACCCCCCTCCCCCATCAGAAAAAATCCCTCCTGAAATCGTCTGTATACTTCCCTGAAATCGTCTGTATACTTCCCTGAAATCGTCTGTATACTTTCTGGGAGGGGGCTGTCTATATATATATATATATATATATATATATATATATATATATATATATATATATATATATATATATATATATATATATATATATATATATATATATATATATATATATATATATATATATATATATATATATATATATATATACATATATATATATATATATATATATATATATATATATATATATATATATATATATATATATATATATATATATATATATATATATATATATATATATATATATATATATATATATATATATAATATATATATATATATATATATATATATATATATATATATATATATATATATATATATATATATATATATATATATATATATATATATATATATATATAACGAACGTTTTATTGAATGCAAGTTTAATAAACAAATATTAATTAACACGCGTTATATATTAAGAAATATAATTAAGTAATTGTAATGCACATTGTTGAAAATAGTATATTAATTTACGTTTATTAAAAAAAACGGTACTTGTCTGTTATAGCGCCTATGTATATAGAAGCTAAGTGGAAAGTAAAACCTGTTTCTCTGACGCTCATTCCTAGTTAAACATCACAAAATATGATGAAAATATAATACTTATTGACAAATTTGGGGGTATATATTTGCATATTAGGAGGGTGCAGGTAAAGTATAGCGGGTCTGCATGCAAAACGTGCTAGGTACAATTATTCTGCATATAATGAAGTAAGAATTGTTTTCTAACTTCGCACTGTCCAAATACTTTACCAACATCCCCCCCCCCCTAATGTGGAAAAATATGGCCCAAATTATATATTTTCCATCTATTATGTCACTTGTCTTTGCCTCACGCTAAGCTGAAAGCAACTAACGAAGAAACCGGTTCTATTTAGCTTCTATGTACATAGGCGCTTTAACACAAAAGTACCAAAAAACATAGCATTTTGACGCCGTCTAAAAAATTGCACACAGTCAACTTAAAAGAAAAAAAAAATTTTAATAAACTGAACTTGATTAGGTAAATTACGGTTTATATTCTAAATACATTTTTAAACAACTGGCTTTTTAGGAAACGATTGGAAATATTTTTATCACCGTTGACGCGAAAGCACTTATGTGGAATCATAAAAGCTGCTACTGTCAAACAATGTCGGAAAAAGGTAAGATTCCAAAATATTTTCTGCCAATAAAGAAATATACCAGGAATGTGCACGGATAGAAGGGGACCACAGGATGCAGCCCCCCTAAAATTCCAAAGATTTTCCGAATTTCTGGATACCTCCAAATAATTTTTTTGTTGGGATCCTGGAAAATTTTCTGAGTACGTACCTGTGAAGAAAATTCTAGGAAAGAGAAGCTGAGCTTTGTTAGTTGAAAGTTACATGAAGCAAAGTTAGTACTGGAAGAGTATGACTTTGCCTTTTAGGAAAATTTTTAAAATATTTTATACCATTCACTTGACCTGCTTCAAAGATCCTTGCAAAGTTCAGCACATTTTAAAAAACTAAGAAGAAGAAATATTAAGAAAGATGAAGAAGAATAAAAAATTGCTTATAAAATCAGAGCTCTGAATACGAGTCTTTAAATGCACTGTAGCTTACTGTCTTCCAATATTTGGGGGAAAGCAATACAAAATAGGAACAATAAAAAGTGTGTTATCAAAAACTCACGATAAGTAACAGCAAGTACGAGAGAAAATGTATCTGTCCTCATTGTAGCTAGAATTCAAACTGCGCTGATATTTCAGAGTTCCAGGTTTATATCCCATAAAATAAAAATTCAACAATGGAGAATAAAGTCACGTACAGTAATTACTGAAGTATCAGATTTCAGGAAATGTTTTTGAATACTTGTCAACGACATTTCTTTTTTTAGTGTGACTAAATTTTTTCTTAATTGTTTTTTTTTTTCAGGTAATAAAAGTCTTTGGAAACGCTCTGATTTAAAAGTTCTTAGAAATGCATAAAAATAAACTCGCAGAAGCAGCGTAATTATTTTTATATTTTAATTATAATGTTCAGTTAAAAAGATATATACTCTTTATATATATATATATATATATAGATATATATATATATATATATATATATATATATATATATATATATATATATATATATATATATATATATATATATATATATATATATATATATATATATATATATATATATATATATATATAATATATATATATATATTATATATATATATATATATATATATATATATATATATATATATACTATATATATATATATATATATATATATATATATATATATATATATATATATATATATATATATATATATATATATATATAGAAAAAGAGAAACGTCAAAACGTTAACATCGAACAAGACATTTTCGACAAAATTCAGTACATGGGTTGTCCAGGGACAGCTTCACAGCTTGTGTCAGACGACCTTCTTCCTGGATAGAAACATCATATCGAACTTAAAAACTAGTAAAAATACTAAACGTTATTGCATTAATCTAATAAGGTATTATTTGCCAAATCCAAACTGATGCAACATAATGATGTATGAAGTTAGATTCAATGTAAAAATCTGAAATTTCTGGAAAAATTTTTTTCCAGACTTGGGGGAGTTTCTAGACTTATTATTCAGCATTTTCTAGACTTTCCTAGACTAAGTTGAAAATCCAACTGACTTGGTAACGACTGACTTACAAATCTTTAAAAATTACTTAAAAGTAATTTTTTTACATTCACCTACGTTGAAACTTATGTGGAAGGGAGATGATATATATTTCTGAGGACGAAAAACACGAGGAAATATAAAAACTAAAGAATATTAGGAAACATTCTTCAGAGCGATTTCCGTTAAAATCTCCAGAGGGTTTCTACACTATACACATTCAAATTAGTGTGGAAAAATCATTTGGAGGATTCAAATACCGCAAGAACCACAATTTTTCGCAGGCTGATTCTAAAAAAAGACAAAAAAAAAAAAGTGAATTCAGACAAAGTTTTTGTTAAGATTTACCCGGATGCTGGGTTCAGTCGGACAGTTCGTGGTAACGAACTGTAAGTAAAGAGCGACCCGGCTCAATACTAACCGAAACTCTAAAAAACGGATTTTGATACCAATAGATATATCAACAGAATTGGCTTATTGTGCTGATTTCAAATATAAAAGTTTCATTAAGTTTAGTCTTGCCCATTAAAGGCTATGAGCCTGAGAAAATTTGCCTGATTTTTGAAAAAAGAAAGAATCACCCCCTAAGAGTCATAGAATCTTAATGAAAATCGTACCATAAATGTAGCGTATTCGAAACCCTATTGTAGAGGTTTCAAGCTTCTATCTGTAAAAAATGTGGAATCTTGTATTTTTTTCCAGAAGAAAGATCAGGGATGTGTTGCTTTTTTTCAGAGTGTGACCGTATCGACCAGTGGTCATATAATTTCATGAGAGGGCTTTTTTCGAACGGAAATTAAAAATTCTAGTGCCATTTTCAACTGACCGAAAAATTAGAGAGCAACTAGGCCCCCTCCTCCGCCCCTTTTTTCCCAAAATTGTCTGATTGGAATTTTGATATAGCCATTTTGTTCATCATAATTGAAAGGCCCAATAACTATGTCTTTGGATGTAACATGACTCCCCATAGCCCCAAGGGAAAAGAACTTCAAGGTTCAAGGTTTTATTATTAATTATAATTTACACAACATATTAAATCCCAACAGAGAGAAAACTCTACAGAGTCTAGAACAGAAACATTTAACACATAGATTTAAATTAATTGTACCTCTACTAATATTCTAGTTATAGAGATTTAAGCCAAAATCTTCAATTTTCTATTTCAAACTACCCTTAAAAATAAAATGCAAAACAATAGATAACTCACCTTTCCAGACTCCTAAACCTAAAAAAAAAAAAAATACTAACTTTATTCAACTCATCAACAGGGGAAGAGGGACCAACTCCACCCCAAACAAGTTAAAAAATTTCTCCATTACATAGTGTTTGTAAAATTTCCATACACATAGTACTTGTTATTGGGAAGTATGTATACATTTTCGTATGGGGGGACGAATTTTAAGCTGGGGATTTTTTCCACAGGGGAATTTCCCATTGGAGGGAAGTTTCCAGGAGGTGAAATTGCCAGGGGAAATTATACACTGGGGGAATTTGCCAGAATTCCTAAACAAAATTCTTTTTATATGTCTTGCTTTCTCTTTTTCGTCTCAATTTCACGCGTGGAGTTGTTAAGGGTAATTGTTAGGGGTAAGTTTTCACCACGATTGAACTGTCCAGAAAATATTTCCATGGAGAGGGGGGGTTTCTCATGGAGGTGCGGCCAGATTTCCTGGCATTATTTAAAAAATGATCAGAAATTAAATAAAAAAACAAGCATTTTCAACTTAAAGTAAGGAGCAACATTAAAACTTAAAACGAAGAGAAATTATTACGTATATGAAGGGGAGTGTCCCCTTCTCAACACCTCACTCTTTACGCTATAGTTTGAATTTTGTCCCAATTTTTTAAGAATGACTCTTGAAACACAAAGGTCGTTTAATTAGAACAATAAGAAGCTTTTTTTAAAAGTACTAAAAACTTAAGTTAAGAACAAGGTGTTGAGGAGGGGGCAATCCCCTTTATATACGTAATAATTTCTACTCGTTTGAAGTTTTAATGTTGTTCCTTACTTTCATTTGAAAAAACTTGTTTTTTTTTTTTATTTAATTCATGGAAGGAGTCATAAATTGAAGTAAATATATTGAATTACCGCAAAATAGTATTATAATTTATTATTTACATGAAAGTTTGACCCCCTCCCCCTTAAGACTAACAATACATAAAAACTAAATAAATTTATAGCTTTCGGAGGGGGGGGGGGTATGCTGCATTTCTCAATAAAAAAAAAAATTATTTCCTCCATCAGATATGTCTTTATCTCTTTACAATGTAAGCCCTTTCGGTTAAATTGTGAAAGCAAAAGGATCGTCTCTATTGTTGGTAAGAAATACTTCCCTTCTCAGAATATTAAATATATGCCCTAAAAATTAAATTATTTCAAAATTTTCACACCCCCCCCCCCCTCCCGAGCTCCAAAAAAGTGTTCTGAGCTGGTCAGAGCTCGTCTTAAATTTTGATGTTGCTCCTTATTTTCAGTTGAAAAACTTGTTTATTTTTTTTTATCTAATTTCTGATCGTTTTTTTAAATAATGCTGGGAAATCTGGCCCTCCCTTCATAGCAATGTCCCTCCACCCTGAAAACTTCCTCCATGGAAAGATCCTCCCACATAACACCGACCCCCCCCCCCCAACTACCAGAAAAAAAACCCTTGAAAACGTCTGTATACTTCCCAATAACCAATACTATATGTAGACATTGGGTGAAGTTCATAACTTTCAGTCCTCCCCCCACGGACTTTGGGGGTTTAAGTCATCCTAAAAGAGATATTTACTATATTTTCGACCATGCTGAACAAAATGGTTATCTCAAAATTTTGATCGGGTGACTTTGGGAAAAAATGAGCATGGGAGGGGGCCTAGTTGCCCTCCATTTTTTTGGTCACTTAAAAAGTGCACTAGAAGCTTTTAATTTCCGTTTGAATGAGCCCTCCCACGATATTCTAGGACCGCTGGGTCGATACGATCACCCCTGGAAAAAAAAAAAATAAAATAAACACGCATCCGTGATCTTTCTTCTGGCAAAAAATACAAAATTCCACATTTTTGCAGATAGGAGCTTGAAATCTCTACAGTAGGGTTCTCTGATACGCTGAATCTGATGGTGTGATTTGCATTTAGGTTCTTTATCTTTTAGGGGGTCTTTCCCCCTTTTTTCGAAAATCATCCAAATTTTCTCAGGCGCGTAACTTTTGATGGGTAGGACTAAACTTGAAGAAACTTATATATTTGAAATCAGTATTAAAATCTGATTCTTTTGATGTATATATTGGTATCAAAATCCCTTTTTTAAGAGTTTCAGTTACTATTGAGCCGGGTCGCTCCTTACTTACAGTTTGTTACGACGAAATGTTTGATATTTGAGCAAAACATTTTATACCCAGGGCCTGAATAGATTTGATCTCATAGTTTGAAGTTCAAATTAACGAATTTTAATTAAAACGTGGGAATTTTGAAAAAAGCCGGAAACACTAGTGATTCTCGTTTTTTTTTTTCTTAGAAAAAAGTCCAAACAAGGCACTGGAACATCGCAAACGTTGTTTAAGATGTCATTTGAAAGCCACTGCTCACACTGCTTACGTGGTTTTTATAATCTCGTCATTGCTACGCCATCATAAAATGCTGGGCGGAACGTAAACGAGGATTATGAGGAGGCATAATTACGGAGGCAATTATGCGGAGGCACAAACCAAATGGGATGTTCATCTTTTACGTAGCAAATTAAGTGAACCTTCGTCAAACTTACCGCCAAAATTTTTGCCACAAAATCTTTAGAAAACTGATCTTATTAAAAACTTTGTAAAATTACTAAAACATCAGATCTTACCTTAACTTTAGAGAATTACAACATATCTTGGAAACTGCGAGCAAAACGAGAAGCAAATTTTGAGCTTCTAATCAGAGCCAGTTCAAATTTATTGACAGACCAGGGGTTGAGTTGAGTCAACCAGGGGTTGGATTAAATAGGGATAAGTTAACATAGGGTTGAGTTAAACGGGGACGAGTTAAACAGGATTGATAGATGTTGCCATCTATCTTTTATATATCTTTTCCTTTAATTCTATCACGGTTTAGCATATTCTCATAATGTTCTGCCCATCTCATTCCTTTTCACTAATTGTGGCTTCGTTCCTATCTTTAAGTGGGACGAGTCCAGATTGACTATTTTCTTCTCAATTTATTAACGTTTCCAGTACAATATATTACTATTATGCCGTCTGGCGGCATTTCTAGATATTCGGCGATTTTATATCCCGGCTTATTTTCATATGACCTATCACTTAAATAAAGCTTGTACATACCCCTCCTCTTCTGGATTAAACACAAAGCATTGTCACTAATATTCCTAGCTGTATTTCTAACTTTCTTCCCTAAGACACCATCAACGATTTCACAAATTACTTTCCTAAAATTATTTCATCCATCTTTTACATTGTCAAGTTTTAAACTCTCCAGTTTAGTATTCAATTTTCCCTGGAAAGTTTCTCTCAAATTCTCATTCTGGAGTCTACTAACGTCAAAACTCCCGAAAGGTATTTACTATTCCTAAATTTCAGCTGTAAGTTAACCTTAGACACTACTAGATGGTGATCTTTACTTTTAGAATCCATAACAGCACTCCTATATACCCTAGTATCTTGTATTGATCCTGTAATATAATTAAATAAAAAAAACAAGTTTTTTAAGCTGAAAGTAAGGAGCGACATTAAAACTTAAAACGAACAAAAATTATTCTGTATATGAAAGAGACTGTCCCCTCCTCAACGCTTCGCTCTTTACGCTGAAGTTTTTTATTGTTTTAAAAAATAAAGTTGTGAGACAGAGTCAAACTTTAGCGTAAAGAGCGAGGCGTTGAGGAGGGGACAGTCTCTTTCATATACAGAATAATTTTTGTTCGTTTTAAGTTTTAATGTCGCTCCTTACTTTCAGTTTAAAAAACTTGTTTTTTTTATTTAATTTTTGAACGTTTTTGAATAAATGCAGGTTTTTGATCTTGGCTCACCGTACATGAATAATTAAAAACAAAATTTTCATATTAATTTACTTTTATTAGTTAAATGGCTTTCTCGAAACTTGTTTAAATTTTATTTACGAACGTTTTTATTAGTAATAAATATACGTAACTTACGAATTAACTTACGTAACGAACTTCTATATTCATATATTTTTAATACATTTATTAGGGGGTTCGCCCCTAGTCAATACCTTGCTCTTTAAGCGAATGTTCAAATTTTGTTCCAATTCTTTAGACATGACCGCTTAATCAAAAAGGCCGTTAATTAGAATAAATAGCTCTTATGAAAGTACTAAAAAATCTTTGGCTTAAAGAGCGAGGCATTGACTACGGGGTGAACCCAATTATATATGTAATATTTTCTGTTCGTTTAAAGTTTCGAACGTTGCTGCTGTTGCAGTTGAAATACTTGTTTTTTTTTATATTAAATTTATGATCTTTTTTTAAATAATGCTGGGAAGTCCGGCGTCCCCTTCATAGCAATGTCCCTTCCCCCAGCAAAACTTCCTTCATGGAAAGATCCTCCCACATAACCCCTGACCCACCCCTCCCCCCCCCCACTACCAGGACAAATCTCCCCTGAAAACGTCTGTATACTTCCAAATAACCAATACTATATGTTAACATTGGGTAAAGTTCATAACTTTCAGCCCTCCCCCCCGGGAAGTTCGGGGGATTAAGTCGTCCTAAAAGACATACCTATAATATTTTCGAACATGCTGAACAAAATGGCTATCTCAAAATTTTGATCAGGTGACTTTGGGAAAAAAAAATGAGCGTGGGAGGGGGCCTAGTTGCCCTCTATTTTTTTTGGTCACTTAAAAAGGGCACTAGAACTTTCAATTTCCATTCCAATGAGCCCTTCCACGATATTCTAGGACAACTGGTTCGATACGATCACCCCTGGGAAAAAAAAAAAAAAAAAACAAATAAACACGCACCCGTGATCTTTCTTCTGGCAAAAAATGCAAAATTCCACATTTTTGTAGATGGGAGCTTGAAACCTCTACAGTAGGGTTCTCTGATACGCTGAATATGATGGTGTGATTTTCATTAAGGTTCTATAACTTATAGGGGGTCTTTCCCCTTCGAAAATCAGCCAAATTTTCTCAGGCGCCTAACTTTTGATTGGTAGGATTAAACTTGATGAAACTTATATATTTGAAATCAGCATTAAAATGTGATTCTTTTGATGTATCTATTTGTATCAAAATACCATTTTTCTAGAGTTTCGGTTACCATTGAGCCGGGTCGCTCCTTACTTACAGTTCGTTACCACGAACTGTTTGATCAATAAGGTTAGCTGTCTTACCGTCATGTGAATACTATGTTAACTTATGGGTTATTTTACGACCAAATATTGTTTTGGTTATAACTAGATTTTTAATGCCTACAAAATTGCAGCAATATGTAACCGTCCTAAGTGCAAAAAAAAGGAAAAAAAATAACATTTTAAAGTAGGTTTATAGTTTAAGTCTTTAAGGTTAGGTTCGGTTGAAGTCTTTATCAAAAATCTCATTTGTATTGTCACTTTATTCACTGGCTTTTTTGTAACCGTCGTTTGGCAAAGTCTTTTTCTTAATTGTTTTGTTCTTCGTGCGTCACTATACATGCCAATACTAAAAATGCCTTTAACTAATTTTTTGCCTTGAGAACAACGCAATTTTATCCTACCTAGGAAACGGTCACTATGTGATAACTGGACAGGAATTACTTTTCAGTCCGCTGGCAGCAAGATGCTTTGCCAGATTATTTGGAATAAAATACAGTTGCGAGTCAACGAATTGCTTACAAATTAGCAGTATGCCTTCCGTTCTATTAGGTCGTGCTTTGACCTACTGTTCGACTTGAAGCAAATGTTTGAAGAAGCTACTGAATAGTAAGTGCAGGTATTGCTTGACTTTATTGGCTTTGTGAAGGAATCCGACTCATTCCACATGAGACTGGGAGTAGTCCCATACCCTAAGATAATTTTCAGCAGAGACATTGGGAGAGGGGGGACTTGGAGTCTGTGCTTCTTGAAATTTTGTGATAATTTGACCTTTGGAAGAGGTATTTGACAAACTAGAACTTGGATGTTTTATTTTAACTGATGAAATTCATGACTAGTTTGCCTTCGATAATTGAAAAGAAACAACATTGAAAGTTTTATCCCAAGATACGGGAGAAGACTTTAAATAAGTATGGACAGTTTCTCCCTATCCTTATCTGATTGTGGGATTTTCTCTTGCTATTTTTGAGATGAAACAATGGGCAAATGTCTTTCCTGAGAATTATCTTTGGATATCTTTGATATCTTTTTGGTATGTTGAGGATAACTATGCGAGAAATCTGTTATTAAGCTTTATTTAGCTATATTCCAGTATGCATTCCAGTATATTCTTATTATGAAAGGGTATAGGGAGGATAACTATGCGAGAAATAGTGCATAGTGCAAGTACTGCTTGACTTTTTGAAAGAATTCGACTCATTCCACGTAGGACTATGAGAAAAATGTTACTGTGTTATGGAACTCCCTTTGAAATTGTACTTGTGATTAAATGTCTACGAGGAACAGCTGTGGGCAGTGTAAACTGAGAACGCCTTGACTAATTGGTCTTTGTCAAAACTTTTGTATCGCGACACATTTTGCTATAATCATTGACATGGTCTTAAGAGCTTGCAACACTCATGAAGGAATCGAACTGCATCCGGAGCGGTCGCTCTTTGACGGTGATTTTAAAGAAGACGTAGCCCTTCTATCGCCCTTGCAAGAAGATATGCAGAAGAATACAGATAAGCTAGAAGAGAAGGCGATCCCCACTGGCCTGCGGATCAATGTCAGCAAAACAAGTCATGTTCAATAGTTAATACTTAGGTGGTTGGCCTTCATGTCTGGCATTTAGAAATTGAAGAATTTCGGTATCTTGACGGTGTTTTAACGCAAGATGGCAATTATGACACGGAGATAATTGTGTGGATTGCTAGCGTAACAGCAGCGTTTCTCTGCTCCTAGTCACTCAAACGAGAGACTCAAGAGAGGAGAGGAAAAAATCCATTTCAAGCGGGAGAGGCCTAAAGCAAACAAAAACCTACCAATAATAAAGTGGGTTTCAAAAGCAGAAGTATGGAGTTCCCTACCGCCAACATAAGTGCCATAATAACATATCTGAGAAAACTTTGTCTGAAAAAGGACCCCAGATAAGAACTTTCATCCAGGCCTCCTAATTTCTTGAATTAGATTTTTATGAGACAGGTCACCCCGTCTATATTTCAGTGTGTGCGGGTCCGTATCCACGCGGTTTACTCGGTTTGAACCCTCCCCGAAATATGCCTCTAACTCATAAATTAGCCTGAAAAATGCAGGTGGAAACTATTTCTCTTAAAAAAAAAAACTGAAAAGTCGCGAATTGTAAATTTGTCTTAAGAAGACAAGTAAACAAAACCCTTATTTGAGACAGTCAGACCCAGGAGGCAAACCCCTTCTTCTTCATTCATTTGATATCCTCCCCCCCCCCCTAAAAAAAACGTTCTGGATGCGGCTTTGAATTCGTGGTAAACTAGTTTATGGAAAGACATATTTTAACAAGATTATTTCAGACTCAGAAATATTTTCATATGTGGGTAGTACTAGTATATAATGAAAAAGAGTTTCCTTTCTTGATCTAAGCTACCGGCTAAATTGGTTACACATGAAACACAACTTGAACATAAGACCAATTTTATTCATGTATTCATTTATAAAAAAAAAATGTTTTGACAAACATACAAAGCTTTTGACTGCACTTCCAGCAGAAATAACAACTATTAATACTTGTCGAATAATGTAAGTAAAATTGTAAACCAAGAAACGAAGAAGTGGGAAGTAAAAAAAAAATGAAAACCTCAATTTTATAATCGAGTTTATGCGAAATGATAATTTTCGTAAGGATTCATAAGGCAGGTGCACCTCTTCAAACAGTTTCTACACTCAAACCCCCACTAATCAAACTTAAAGTAACATGAACATCAGAATAAAAAATATTTTTAGCACCTTGGACCTAGTTAAAGTCTATTCCTACCAAAACCGTGATTTTCTAAGATTTTTCTTTGAGTTGTTTTCAAAATTAAGAAGTTTGCAAGGCTTCGGTTGCAACTTGGGACTGGTCCCGAAAAAAAATAAACAAGAAAAAGTAATTAATTATATCTGACATTAACTAATTCCCTATCAAATTTATTTTTAGGGGTTAATTAAATAAGGTAACTTCAATCCTTAAGCCCACAAAAGTCTTAAATTAAAAAGTTTACTGAGTAGAAATTTCTGTAATGAAACTGAAAAAGATGTTCTACAGATGAACCAGCTAACAGGAAGAAGAACTATTCTGTTGTAAATTTCTCCCATGGTCTGGTTAAAGACATTTAAGGGAATAAAATCTAAAGGGATATAATAAATCTATTGTAAGGGAAAAAATATTAAAAAACAGAATCTATCAGGATAAACTAAATTTAAAGTGACCCGCCAATTAAATCAATTCCTACGAAACATCTATTGTTGCCTTATATGCCAAAAATGTCACAGGAAGACCTCTTTATACAGGGTAGGCCAAACGTCAAACGTAAATAGTTTTAAGTATATAAAGTTTACAAACAAAATTTAAATAAAAAGAAATTTAGATAAAAATACAAGTGTATATGTACAAATTTATTCATATAAGCATAAATAAATGTTTACAATAAAAAATTAATATGGATATATAAAACAGTTTAAAAGATACAATTAATAAACAACTTTAACCCCATTATCAACCCTATTTAACATCATTATTGGCCATCAAAAAATGAGACAATATTCAAGATTTAAGTATTTAATTATTTATATTGCAGTTGAATAAAAGTTGTATAACATATAAATATATAAAAGTTGTTTAATATAAAATTTGAATTATTAGTTACTGTTTGAAAAACTCTTTAAAAAGACTTTGCAAACTGAATTTGAACGACTATAGGCGTGTTATCCTTCTTCTTAATATTTATATAATTATCTCTTCTAATTATCCAGATTATAAGGTTTAGATGATTTAATCCAGGCTTCTCATTTACAGAATAAATAAGACGACAAATCTGTGGATATTAAAATCATTTTTTTTTCTTGTGTTGGATAGCTAAGGCTTCTGTGTGCAATGAAAAAAGAAAAAAAAGAAAAAAAAAAAAAGAAAAAAAAAAAGTGCAGTCAAAAGCTTTGTATGCTTGTCAAAACAGTTCCTTGTTAACAAATTAATTTTAAGGAAAGTTCAGGTTGTTTTAAAATAATATACGTGAAATACAGTAGCATGAAGTTTTCTAAAAACACAGTTCTCTGTAATGTTATTCTTTTTCCATTGACCAGTTTTACATTAGATTACTAAAATACTCCAGAAAAAAAATACGATTCTTCTTTTGCTGGCAGCGAAATCACAGATGGCACCTAACCTGGCATTTGTCAATGGTCCTCACTCCTCTTCTTTCTTTCCTCTGCAGAATATTTACATAAGGGACGGGGTCTTGGTCGAACAGTATCTTGCTCAGGTTCATCATCAGAATAAGAGACATTCTGAAAGAATATATTATTATAAGCTAACAATAAGTAAATAAACAAAGGAACTTACTAGCCATATAAATATGCCTTTGCTACTGTATATGAAAAAAATCCTCCCCTTCCCTCAATTTTTTTTGTCTGACTCGTAAAAACGTAACAAACTACAAATACACAAATTTGTGATGCATTACTTATTTGTTTACTCCCCCCCCCTCCCGAACAAAATTCCTGGATACGGCCTGCTACTGTATATGACAAAATATTACGCTTACGCTCTTTATTTTGTTTACTTTTTTCCGGAGAAGAGTAATGGGATAGAAGTTTACTATATTGCAGCACAGTTGTGGCAATAATGTTATTCTTGGATTTTAAAAATATTTCTGTTAAAACCATAACTGCCATAATAAAAACAAAATTCAAAAAATGAAGATCGAGAATGGGCTTTTTTGGCTCGCTCTTGGAATTAAACTCTTTTTTGCTTTTCAGTTCTGTTAATTTTGGATTTTTTTTATTTGTTATTTCGGTTCCATGGGTGTCCTTTAGACTAATCTCACAGACAGAGGGAGGAGGAATGACTTAACCCTATCCTTTTTTAGTTATTCGTATATTAAGTAGACTCATCGAGGTCGGCTCTCTGCTGGCTCTCTAACCTATCAAATGCGCAACCCTGCTGCCTAGTGTTGTAATTTTGCTGTATTAAGAAAGACTTACCTTTCCTTTACCCTCTCCAATTAATTTTTTTTACATCTTTTCTCATGACCCCTTCCCATCGTATTTGAGGACTTTCTACTTTTCGTTGGCTCCACCCGGATGGCTGATTTTTGAAAGCCGATCATCTTTAATCCGAAACGCATAATCTGGCCATCTTAACTTTTCTTCCTTTATAGCCCTAGGAGCTTTATTACATTACAACCCTCGATGTCCCAACTTTCTTGTTTGAAAAAAGGCCCACTTGAAACTTCAAGCTCACGGTCGATTTATTTCCATAAAATAGAAATAACAAAAACAATATCCCAAAGGGCTTAATAGCCCGTTATTTGAAACGACTTACAATAGATAAATAATGTTAAAACTGGGCATATCCATACGAAAAAACGCCTAAATGTAAATCTATAAGGAAAAGAAATCAACTCACCGACACCGACAGACCCCAAGAAACTGCCATCGTCCTATTACCCAACAATCAAAAACAGATTAAAAATTTTCTATGTCATCGAGGATCCAACGCTTACAAAACAAGACCACAAAAATATAAAATCCTAAAATAACTAAAATTTATTTAATATTTACCCTTAATAAAAAAAAAAAAACTGTCCATCTGTCTATTAAAGGAACCATGTGTTCATGACTGTCGGATCTCAGCAGGAAAAAAGTTCACAGCACGCCCCACAGTCACGGACAAACAGAAGTCTGAATAAACCGAGGAAGTAGCCGGAATCATCACATCCCCCCAGTAACGAACTGTGTATAAATTTAAATTTGTACACAGTTGTACAAATAATTTCTCCAACTTTCTAATTTTTGCTTAAGGAACTATGAGATAGACCCAGCGTATTTTTCGATATCCAGGGGGGAGGGAGCAAAAATACCCCCGAAAAAGGTGTTTTTCAAAATCTAGGGGGAGGGCAAAAATTTTGGGATATTACACCAGTTCCCACCCAATTTACGCCACTGGTTACGCCCTTTGGTTTCGGTTACTTAGGCCTCCCCATCCAATAATTACAAGTTAAACAGATAAGAATAAAGAGTTCACAGCAAAACATCTAGTAGGTTCTGTGCGTAAGACTCGAGATTTGCAGAAAAAAAAAAACTATCAGCTGCCTTTTTATTGATAATACTTGCTGCGATTTTTTGGAAGCCTTTGGCTACCAATTTTTCAAGAGGACGGACCCCCCCCCCCCCCCCCAAATGTTAGAACAATAGAAAGTTGCAAAGACATATAAACTTAAAACAAAATTAATAAACGGAGATTTCCACTGTTTTCTGTAGATGATATCAGAGTTCAGCACGTTACGACTGCTTTTCTTAATGGCAATTACCAACACACCTTTACTTTAAAACGAAAGCAGCAGATTTGTGTTCAATGCAGTCTTTTATAAAATACAATATTATATTTGTTATTAGTCCAGAAGAGGACACTAACTCCGCTGTTACCCTAATCAGTTCTTAGACCACACTGGCTAGATCACACAAAAAAAACAACATAAATCCATAAAGGAAGAAATACTTTTAGCCAGTTATCAAATATGGCTCCCGAGGGTCTTTTAGGGAGGCTTTCAAAATAGAAAAAAGTGTATTCCTGGGGGATTTCACTTAATAGGGATAAAAAGGAAATTTCCTTAGGTCAAATTTACAATAGCTTTCATTAAATCTGAATTTTTAATATTATGTTGTAGTTAGTTTAATCTGAGTCCCTGCCCACTTCCTCTTCGACAAATGAAATTATTTCGGGAATTCCTGATAAAAAACAGCCTTCCTAACATTTTTTTTTTCTTTAAAGAAGGTAGAAGAACAAGTTGAATGAAACTCAGGAATCAACTCGAACATAAAATCCTTAAAAACCCTGAAAGAGGTTCCTCTTAGATCTTAGAGATTCATTAGAACTTCTTGGGAGGATGTAAAGAGGGGGGGTTTGGCTAGATTAGGATGGAGGAAGAACGTGAGTAGCTGTGTTGACCTCAGGCGGCTTGATACGAAAGTGAGTTGTTAGTAGTTGTTGTAGTAGTAGAATGTCTAGCTGCAGTGAGTGATGCTACAGTGAGTTGTTAGTAGTTGTTGTAGTAGTAGAATGTCTAGCTGCAGTGAGTGCAGTGAGCGATGCTGCAGTGAGTTTTTGCAGTTGTTGTAGTGAGTAGAATGTCTAGCTGCAGTGAGTGAGCTGCAGTGAGTTGTTAGTAGTTGTTGTAGTAGTAGAATGTCTAGCTGCAGTGAGTGCAGTGAGTGATGCTGCAGTGAGTTGTTAGTAGTTGTTGTAGTAGAATGTCTAGCTGTAGTGAGTGATGCTGAAGTGAGTTGTTAGTAGTTGTTGTAGTAGTAGAATGTAGTTGTTGTAGTAGTAGAATGACTAGCTGCAGTGAGTGCAGTGAGTGATGCTGCAATGAGTTGTTAGTGGTTGTTGTAATAGTAGAATGTCTAGCTGCAGTGAGTTGTTAGTAGTTGTTGTAGTAGTAGAATGTCTAGCTGCAGTGAGTGCAGTGAGCGATGCTGCAGTGAGTTTTTAGCAGTTGTTGTAGTAGTAGAATGTCTAGCTGCAGTGAGTGATGCTGCAGTGAGTTGTTAGTAGTTGTTGTAGTAGTAGAATGTCTAGCTGCAGTGAGTGCAGTGAGCGATGCTGCAGTGAGTTTTTAGCAGTTGTTGTAGTAGTAGAATGTCTAGCTGCAGTGAGTGATGCTACAGTGAGTTGTTAGTAGTTGTTGTAGTAGTAGAATGTCTAGCTGCAGTGAGTGCAGTGAGCGATGCTGCAGTGAGTTTTAGCAGTTGTTGTAGTAGTAGAATGTCTAGCTGCAGTGAGTGATGCTGCAGTGAGTTGTTAGTAGTTGTTGTAGTAGTAGAATTTCTAGCTGCAGTGAGTGCAGTGAGTGATGCTGCAGTGAGTTGTTAGTAGTTGTTGTAGTAGAATGTCTAGCTGTAGTGAGTGATGCTGAAGTGAGTTGTTAGTAGTTGTTGTAGTAGTAGAATGTAGTTGTTGTAGTAGTAGAATGACTAGCTGCAGTGAGTGCAGTGAGTGATGCTGCAATGAGTTGTTAGTGGTTGTTGTAATAGTAGAATGTCTAGCTGCAGTGAGTTGTTAGTAGTTGTTGTAGTAGTAGAATGTCTAGCTGCAGTGAGTGCAGTGACTGATGCTGCAGTGAGCGATGTTGCAGTGAGTTGTTAGAAGTTCTTGTAGTGGTAGAAGGTCTGGCTTGAATTTTTTTATTTTTTTTTTGCAGTTTGTCTTTTGCAGCCAGTCCCCATTTCTACTATAGCCCTATAGGTAGGCCGAAGGAGGCTCTTTTTATCTTATTTACTATGACAGGCTTTTAAGGTTGTTTTGCTTTCAGTTTATCATTGTTTGAAGGTTTTTCTCCTTTTTTCAAACCCCTTTATCTCACATTGAAAATGGTGAAGCGTGATCTAAGCCCAAATATTTGCTATTTTCTTCAAATGTTTCCTCATTTCCATGCATTGTTATTTTTCCATGAGATGGCACCTCAAAATTAAAATCAAACAAAAGACAATTTTTGTCATATTTTTGTTAGAATAACTGCCCCCCACTCTCCTTTCATTAGTCTAAAAATGGCAAAATTTTATCATTCTTCTTTTCCTAATTCGCGTATGTTGTATTATTATTCAAAAGTGAATGCATTTTATTCGATTAAAGTCGAAATTTGAAAATTTACTCCGAGGACTTCTTTGCTCCTCCAACTAAATCAACATAAAAAAAGAAGAAAATCAAGTTCTGTTTCATGTTTAATAAACCAAACAGTATAACCAAAGTCAGCGCTTCGTTACCCGGGATGGCCCTCTGTGAATCTAATGTCGGGGTAGTAATTTGCTAATTTCGATAACTAAGAATTTAAAGATATCTAAAATCAGGTATACTGATTGCTAATTTCAGGCATCTGGAAAATAGATCAAGAAATGTAGATAGCATGATAGCACACTGATGGGATTATTAATAATTAAAATCGTTGTGCTAGGAAACGGTAGCCCCCATCCCCTAATCCCAAGTGCTAGAAATATAAAGCATAAAAAAAAAAAAGTCTTTACTGTTAAAAGTATTAGTCGTTGCTCTAACCAAGGAAAATGCAGAAAGAAAATTTGCCCTACCCCTCGGGAGTTTAAAAATTGTCAGAATTGAATTGCAATTGATTGAATTTCTTATGGTTCCATAACTAACAAGCTACTATTAAAAATTTGGTTGCTTTAAGTCCCGAAATTAGCAAACTACATGCCTGATTTTAGAACCTAAAGAGCACTAGTCCGGGTCCAGAAGACCCGATTTTAGTGGACCCCCCCACCCGCCCTAAAACAGCATTAATTCAAATTACTGTTTTTTCCAACTACTGTTCAGCCTGCACATTTACCTAGCAGGCGCGGACACCTGTTAGCTATTTCTAAATATTCTTATTTCCCGTTAGGTTGCCCCTTATATTACCAGAAATTTCATTTTAGAAAGATGTTTAGTTTCCACCCGCTGCCTGCTGAGATTGCACAAGATTAGGAAGTTTTCAAAAGGAATCTGGACAATTTCTACAACTTATTTCATATTCTATTTGTTGTGATAACTATTTGTCACACATTGTCACAGTTATTTGTTGTGACATATACTTGTTGTTACATTGACATTGTCACAATGTCAGAACTTAGTATTGTAACAACTATTTGTTGTGCTCAATCTTCCCTTCTGAGTTTTTCTATTTCTTTATTTTCCATTTATTTGCTCTGTTTCTTTTTCATATTTCTGTTAGCGAGAACGAATAAACTTATCTTGTCTTCAAGCCCCCCCCCAAAAAAAAAGAAATGATTGTATAAAACGTAAAGACTGCAATATAACGTATACAGGCTTGAAAACAGAAATAAATCAACTTACAAAAGGCAACTCGAGGCCAGTTAAGGGCTCAGCCGAGAGGCTGAAATGTGAAGATGAAGATGAATTTGAGTTCAGCGTCAATATGGGCAGAGAGCTCCTCCCTGGAACAATTGAAGCATCCTCACTGACTGCATCCTCAGTTTCACTCTCGACAAGGTCTACGATTTCTACGTCTTAAAATAGATAAAACTAAATGACAAACAATCGTATAAAAATATAAAATTAAATAAATAAATTCTTGACTTTATTTAAAATATTATATTTTAATTAGTAGCTTAGAGGCTATATAACGTCTAACTTGTTTACTTTTAGGAACATTTTGCTTACAAAAAAAATGTATACAAGAAGCTGTGTCAAATCTTGTGTAAACATTAAATTAGGTGCTCCAGCGTATTTGAAATGTTGACTCTTGAATTACACAAGCTTATGTTGATAGACTGATAAGACAAGTCTATTTCCGGAAATGATGATTAACATTAACAATGATTCGGATATGCTTTAAGGGTATTGCTTTTCGTCATACCTGATGACGAAACATAAGTATATGGGTGTGACATCAAAACCAAAGCTCAATCACGCCAATGGGAACGACTAGAAGAACAAAGGCCAAAAAAGACTGCATAGCACGAAGAACTCCAAAGCACACACGCAAAGCACATACTAGAAGTGCTTCAAGTATAGAAAAAGTGGGTAGAAAAATACGAGGTGGGCTTATGTTATGGATGCAAAATAGGTGTGGGTGAAACAAATAAACACCTCACTAGAAAAACAAAATTCATGAACAACCCTCGTATAATTTTAGAATCACATATAAATCTTTCCTTTTAGCCCCTTCTTAAAAAGTGTAGGGAGGATGTATAATTTTTTACCAGTGTTTTACTGCTGTTTGATGAGGAGGCAAACGTTCCTCTCACCCTTTGAAAGGCTCTAAATTTTGCTTACAGCCTAAAATTTGGTGATAATGCCCAAGAAAATTATAAAATCAACGCAGAATATATAAGGTGTATTCTGCTCACAATGAAATCACAAGGAAAAACCGCACGAATATCACATAACCAGATATGTTCCGAGACCACACTGGCTATGGCTATGCATGTCGTCTGAATAAAAACGAAAAGTTTTTTTCTGCGTTTGAGCACTAAGGATGGCTTGGCCGTCGAAATTTCTGTTTAGTCTTTTCGCTTCTTTTTTTTCGATTAGCTGAAAATCACCTGGTTCTATTAATTTTCCTGATTCGTCAGTCTCAAAAGACCATCTTGGTTGCAGCGGTAGCTAGCAGCCTAGAAAGATTCACTTAAAGGGCCAAAATTTGGCGCTGTAGCATGCTAAAGCCTGCTAATATAACAAGCAAACTTTTTTTCTTCTTTTTTTGAGGTTATAGTGTCAAAAGACTTGGTTGAATTTTAACTTTTTAGTTCTACAAGGATATACTGTAAAGTTTAGGCATTAATAAAAAAAAATGCTAAAAAAAAATCATTTACAACATGATCAGATTTTATAAAGGAATTTTCGTTGCAGATTTGTCATTCCACAATAAAATAACAACATTATTGGCAGTTCGGAAGATATTACAAAAATATACTAAAATATTTTGTTTTAAGAACCTACTTTTATGTATATATAAATAAAGACACCCCCCCCATTTATGCCCTTCCTCCCTCCTCTTAAAGTTTCTGTCCTACTCGTAAAAAACGTAACAAAACAGCATATAAACAAATTTTTATTGTGATTCTTAATTTTTTTTTTGTAACATACCCCCTCCCCCCTCTAAACGTAATCCTGGAAACGGCATTGATTATTTGACAAGGCAAAATAAAAAAAAGTACACTTGCTAGGGCAGGTTGCAAGGGCACATTAATAACTTTTATAACACCATTATTCTGGGCAGAACATTATTTTTGGGTTTAGAGTAAAGCGATCATTCCTATTCTTTCCATACTAAATTCATTCCATACTAAAATAACTATATATTGGCAGTTCGGCAGATAATTTCCAAAAATACTAGATATTTGTTTTTAAGATTCTGCTTTTCAACATTTGGAAGATATTTCTGATTTTCTTGCCACTTTCTGGCTAAAAATATTGTTCTCATACTAAACTCAACGTAAAAAAAAGCTTTTTGACTATTTTAGTAAAACCCCTTAAAAGACTCTACTTAAAAGACCATTATTTGTTGTTTATAGCATGGTAAATCCTTTTATATCAAGCCCAACTTCTGTTTTTTTTAGTTTTAGTATCAAAAGATTTGGTTGAATCTTGACTTTTCAATAGTCACAAGGATATACTTTAGGATATAAGTTAAGCATTCATATAGGAAATTTCATTCCCCATTAGCCATTAAATAAGAAGCTAAATTGAATAAGTCAATTCTAAAACTTACATTTAACTTTATCTGTGTCAAAGCGCATTAGACGAACACAAAAAACAATTAGGTTTTTTCCCCAGTAGGTGATGGAGAATCCACAAACAACGAACCACACTTAGAAACAATAGGGAAATAGTTTCTCTTTATTTTTCAAGATAGTGGAATTCTAACTCTAAATGAATATTTTAGCCCTATGTCAAAAGACAGTCCTCAGCACAACACAGGCCAAAATATGAAATATGAAAATATGAAAAAGAAACTTATATTAAAGACTAATAATGTTTTATACGTTAATACAGCAATGAATCTTATTTCATAAATTGTGTAATAAATATAAAAAATTATTATTGATATTATAAATATGTAAATTGTATATAAAATAATATGAAAAAATTATATTATAAATAAAATAATTTCATAAATTATATACTTGACGTTGATATACGTAACTTACGAATTAACTTACGTAACGAACTTCTATATTCATATATTTTTAATACATTTATTAGGGGGTTCGCCCCTAGTCAATACCTTGCTCTTTAAGCGAATGTTCAAATTTTGTTCCAATTCTTTAGAAATGACCACTTAATCACAAAGGCCGTTAATTAGAATAAATAGCTCTTATGAAAGTACTAAAAAATCTTTGGCTTAAAGAGCGAGGCATTGACTACGGGGTGAACCCAATTATATATGTAATATTTTCTGTTCGTTTAAAGTTTCGACGTTGCTGCTGTTGCAGTTGAAATACTTGTTTTCTTATATTAAATTTATGATCTTTTTTTAAATAATGCTGGGAAGTCCGGCGTCCCCTTCATAGCAATGTCCTTCCCCCATGAAAACTTCCTTCATGGAAAGATCCTCCCACATAACCCCTGACCCACCCTCCCCCCCCCCACTACCAGGACAAATCTCCCTGAAAACGTCTGTATACTTCCAAATAACCAATACTATATGTTAACATTGGGTAAAGTTCATAACTTTCAGCCCTCCCCCCGGGAAGTTCGGGGGATTAAGTCATCCTAAAAGACATACCTATTATATTTTCGAACATGCTGAACAAAAATGGCTATCTCAAAATTTTGATCAGGTGACTTTGGGAAAAAAATGAGCGTGGGAGGGGCCTAGTTGCCCTCTATTTTTTTTGGTCACTTAAAAAGGGCACTAGAACTTTCAATTTCCATTCCAATGAGCCCTTCCACGATATTCTAGGACAACTGGTTCGATACGATCACCCCTGGGAAAAAAAAAAAAAAAAAACAAATAAACACGCACCCGTGATCTTTCTTCTGGCAAAAAATGCAAAATTCCACATTTTTGTAGATGGGAGCTTGAAACCTCTATAGTAGGGTTCTCTGATACGCGGAATATGATGGTGTGATTTTCATTAAGGTTCTATAACTTATAGGGGGTCTTTCCCCTTCGAAAATCAGCCAAATTTTCTCAGGCGCCTAACTTTTGATTGGTAGGATTAAACTTGATGAAACTTATATATTTGAAATCAGCATTAAAATGTGATTCTTTTGATGTATCTATTTGTATCAAAATACCATTTTTCTAGAGTTTCGGTTACCATTGAGCCGGGTCGCTCCTTACTTACAGTTCGTTACCACGAACTGTTTGATCAATAAGGTTTAGCTGTCTTACCGTCATGTGAATACTATGTTAACTTATGGGTTATTTTACGACAAAATATTGTTTTGGTTATAACTAGATTTTAATGCCTACAAAATTGCAAGCAATATGTAACCGTCCTAAGTGCAAAAAAAAGGAAAAAAAAAATAACATTTTAAAGTAGGTTTATAGTTTAAGTCTTTAAGGTTAGGTTCGGTTGAAGTCTTTATCAAAAATCTCATTTGTATTGTCACTTTATTCACTGGCTTTTTTGTAACCGTCGTTTGGCAAAGTCTTTTCTTAATTGTTTTGTTCTTCGTGCGTCACTATACATGCCAATACTAAAAATGCCTTTAACTAATTTTTTGCCTTGAGAACAACGCAATTTTATCCTACCTAGGAAACGGTCACTATGTGATAACTGGACAGGAATTACTTTTCAGTCCGCTGGCAGCAAGATGCTTTGCCAGATTATTTGGAATAAAATACAGTTGCGAGTCAACGAATGCTTACAAATTAGCAGTATGCCTTCCGTTCTATTAGGTCGTGCTTTGACCTACTGTTTGACTTGAAGCAAATGTTTGAAGAAGCTACTGAATAGTAAGTGCAGGTATTGCTTGACTTTATTGGCTTTGTGAAGGAATCCGACTCATTCCACATGAGACTGGGAGTAGTCCCATACCCTAAGATAATTCTCAGCAGAGACATTGGGAGAGGGGGGACTTGGAGTCTGTGCTTCTTGAAATTTTGTGATAATTTGACCTTTGGAAGAGGTATTTGACAAACTAGAACTTGGATGTTTTATTTTAACTGATGAATTCATGACTAGTTTGCCTTCGATAACTGAAAAGAAACAACATTGAAAGTTTTATCCCAAGATACGGGAGAAGACTTTAAATAAGTATGGACAGTTTCTCCCTATCCTTATCTGATTGTGGGATTTTCTCTTGCTATTTTTGAGATGAAACAATGGGCAAATGTCTTTCCTGAGAATTATCTTTGGATATCTTTGATATCTTTTTGGTATGTTGAGGATAACTATGCGAGAAATCTGTTATTAAGCTTTATTAGCTATATTCCAGTATGCATTCCAGTATATTCTTATTATGAAGGGTATAGGGAGGATAACTATGCGAGAAATAGTGCATAGTGCAAGTACTGCTTGACTTTTTGAAAGAATTCGACTCATTCCACGTAGGACTATGAGAAAAATGTTTACTGTGTTATGGAACTCCCTTTGAAATTGTACTTGTGATTAAATGTCTACGAGGAACAGCTGTGGGCAGTGTAAACTGAGAAACGCCTTGACTAATTGGTCTTTGTCAAAACTTTTGTATCGCGACACATTTTGCTATAATCATTGACATGGTCTTAAGAGCTTGCAACACTCATGAAGGAATCGAACTGCATCCGGAGCGGTCGCTCTTTGATGGTGATTTTAAAGAAGACGTAGCCCTTCTATCGCCCTTGCAAGAAGATATGCAGAAGAATACAGATAAGCTAGAAGAAGAAGGGCGATCCCCACTGGCCTGCGGATCAATGTCAGCAAAACAAGTCATGTTCAATAGTTAATACTTAGGTGGTTGGCCTTCATGTCTGGCATTTAGAAATTGAAGAATTTCGGTATCTTGACGGTGTTTTAACGCAAGATGGCAATTATGACACGGAGATAATTGTGGTGGATTGCTAGCGTAACAGCAGCGTTTCTCTGCTCCTAGTCACTCAAACGAGAGACTCAAGAGAGGAGAGGAAAAAATCCATTTCAAGCGGGAGAGGCCTAAAGCAAACAAAAACCTACCAATAATAAAGTGGGTTTCAAAAGCAGAAGTTATGGAGTTCCTACCGCCAACATAAGTGCCATAATAACATATCTGAGAAACTTTGTCTGAAAAAGGACCCCAGATAAGAACTTTCATCCAGGCCTCCTAATTTCTTGAATTAGATTTTTATGAGACAGGTCACCCCGTCTATATTTCAGTGTGTGCGGGTCCGTATCCACGCGGTTACTCGGTTTGAAACCCTCCCCGAAATATGCCTCTAACTCATAAATTAGCCTGAAAAATGCAGGTGGAAACTATTTCTCTTAAAAAACTGAAAAGTCGCGAATTGTAAATTTGTCTTAAGAAGACAAGTAAACAAAACCCTTATTTGAGACAGTCAGACCCAGGAGGCAAACCCCTTCTTCTTCATTCATTTGATATCCTCCCCACCCCTAAAAAAAACGTTCTGGATGCGGCTTTGAATTCGTGGTAAACTAGTTTATGGAAAGACATATTTTAACAAGATTATTTCAGACTCAGAAATATTTTCATATGTGGGTAGTACTAGTATATAATGAAAAGATTTTCCTTTCTTGATCTAAGCTACCGGCTAAATTTGGTTACACATGAAACACAACTTGAACATAAGACCAATTTTATTCATGTATTCATTTATAAAAAAAAAAATGTTTTGAACAAACATACAAAGCTTTTGACTGCACTTCCAGCAGAAATAACAAACTATTAATACTTGTCGAATAATGTAAGTAAAATTGTAAACCAAGAAACGAAGAAGTGGGAAGTAAAAAAAAAATGAAAACCTCAATTTTATAATCGAGTTTATGCGAAATGATAATTTTTCGTAAGGATTCATAAGGCAGGTGCACCCTCTTCAAACAGTTTCTACACTCAAACCCCCACTAATCAAACTTAAAGTAACATGAACATCAGAATAAAAAATATTTTTAGCACCTTGGACCTAGTTAAAGTCTATTCCTACCAAAACCGTGATTTTCTAAGATTTTTCTTTGAGTTGTTTTCAAAATTAAGAAGTTTGCAAGGCTTCGGTTGCAACTGGGACTGGTGAAAATAAACAAGAAAAAGTAATTAATTATATCTGACAATCCTTAAGCCCACAAAAGTCTTAAATTAAAAAGTTTACTGAGTAGAAATTTCTCTAATGAAACTGAAAAAGATGTTCTACAGATGAACCAGCTAACAGGAAGAAGAAACTATTCTGTTTGTAAATTTCTCCCATGGTCTGGTTAAAGACATTTAAGGAATAAAATCTAAAGGGATATAATAAATCTATTGTAAGGGAAAAAATATTAAAAACAGAATCTATCAGGATAAACTAAATTTAAAGTGACCCGCCAATTAAATCAATTCCTACGAAACATCTATTGTTGCCTTATATGCCAAAAATGTCACAGGAAGACCTCTTTATACAGGTAGGCCAAACGTCAAACGTAAATAGTTTTTTAAGTATATAAAGTTTACAAACAAATTTAAATAAAAAGAAATTTAGATAAAAATACAAGTGTATATGTACAAATTTATTCATATAAGCATAAATAAATGTTTTACAATAAAAAATTAATATGGATATAAAACAGTTTTAAAAGATACAATTAATAAACAACTTTAACCCCATTATCAACCCTATTTAACATCATTATTGCCATCAAAAAATGAGACAATATTCAAGATTTAAGTATTTAATTATTTATATTGCAGTTGAATAAAAGTTGTATAACATATAAATATATAAAAGTTGTTTAATATAAAATTTGAATTATTAGTTACTGTTTGAAAAAACTCTTTTAAAAAGACTTTGCAAACTGAATTTGAACGACTATAGGCGTGTTATCCTTCTTCTTAATATTTATATAATTATCTCTTCTAATTATCCAGATTATAAGGTTTAGATGATTTTAATCCAGGCTTCTCATTTACAGAATAAATAAGACGACAAATCTGTGGATATTAAAAATCATTTTTTTTTCTTGTGTTGGATAGCTAAGGCTTCTGTGTGCAAAGAAAAAAAAAAAAAAAAAAAAAAAAAGAAAAAAAAGTGCAGTCAAAGCTTTGTATGCTTGTCAAAACAGTTCCTTGTTAACAAATTAATTTTAAGGAAAGTTCAGGTTGTTTTAAAATAATATACGTGAAATACAGTAGCATGAAGTTTTCTAAAAACACAGTTCTCTGTAATGTTATTCTTTTTCCATTGACCAGTTTTACATTAGATTACTAAAATACTCCAGAAAAAAAATACGATTCTTCTTTTGCTGGCAGCGAAATCACAGATGGCACCTAACCTGGCATTTGTCAATGGTCCTCACTCCTCTTCTTTCTTTCCTCTGCAGAATATTTACATACGGGACGGGGTCTTGGTCGAACAGTATCTTGCTCAGGTTCATCATCAGAATAAGAGACATTCTGAAAGAATATATTATTTATAAGCTAACAATAGGTAAATAAACAAAGGAACTTACTAGCCATATAAATATGCCTTTGCTACTGTATATGAAAAAAAATCCTCCCCTTCCCTCAATTTTTTTTGTCTGACTCGTAAAACGTAACAAACTACAAATAAACAAATTTGTGATGCATTACTTATTTGTTTTACTCCCCCCCCCCCTCCCGAACAAAATTCCTGGATACGGCCTGCTACTGTATATGACAAAATAATTACGCTTACGCTCTTTATTTGTTTACTTTTTCCGGAGAAGAGTAATGGGATAGAAGTTTACTATATTGCAGCACAGTTGTGGCAATAATGTTATTCTTGGATTTTAAAAATATTTCTGTTAAACCATAACTGCCCATAATAAAAACAAAATTCAAAAAATGAAGATCGAGAATGGGCTTTTTGGGCTCGCTCTTGGAATTAAACTCTTTTTTGCTTTTCAGTTCTGTTAATTTTGGATTTTTTTTATTTTGTTATTTCGGTTCCATGGGTGTCCTTTAGACTAATCTCACAGACAGAGGGAGGAATGACTTAACCCTATCCTTTTTAGTTATTCGTATATTAAGTAGACTCATCGAGTCGGCTCTCTGCTGGCTCTCTAACCTATCAAATGCGCAAACCCTGCTGCCTAGTGTTGTAATTTTGCTGTATTAAGAAAGACTTACCTTTCCTTTACCCTCTCCAATTAATTTGTTTTACATCTTTTCTCATGACCCATTCCCATCGTATTTGAGGACTTTCTACTTTTCGTTGGCTCCACCCGGATGACTGATTTTTGAAAGCCGATCATCTTTAATCCGAAACGCATAATCTGGCCATCTTAACTTTTCTTCCTTTATAGCCCTAGGAGCTTTATTACATTACAACCCTCGATGTCCCAACTTTCTTGTTTGAAAAAAGGCCCACTTGAAACTTCAAGCTCACGGTCGATTTATTTCCATAAAATAGAAATAACAAAAACAATATCCCAAAGGGCTTAATAGCCCGTTATTTGAAACGACTTACAATAGATTATTTGAAAAAAAAACTACGTTTTTCTAAAGAGTTAAAGAGGCTGAGTTACAAGGTCGAACCTTAAAACGTACAGGGATTAGGAGGCACAGTTGGGGGGCTGCCGCCCCCCCAAAACCCCCGCTTTCGCAGCCTTTAAATAAAAAAAAAAATTTAAACTGAAAGTAAGGAGCGACATTAAATCTTAAAACGAACAGAAATTATTCCGTATATGAAAGAGGCTGTGCCCTCCTCAACGCCTCGCTCTTTACGCTAAAGTTTGACTTTCTCACAACTCTTTTTTTAAACAATAAAAACTTTAGCGTAAAGAGCGAGGCGTTGAGGAGGGCACAGCCTCTTTCATATACGGAATAATTTCTGTTCGTTTTAAGATTTAATGTCGTCCTTACTTTCAGTTTAAATTTTTTTTTTATATTTAAAGGCTGCGAAAGCGGGGGTTTTGGGGGCGGCAGCCCCCCAACTGTGCCTCCTAATCCCTGTACGTTTTAAGGTTCGACCTTGTAACTCAGCCTCTTTAACTCTTTAGAAAACGTAGTTTTTTTTTCAAATAATTTCTGCACGTTTTTGTACAGTTTATTACTTATTATTGCTTGACTAACTGTTAGCTGATCGTGTCAGGAGTTAAAGTTGGGGGGCTGCCGCCCCCCAAACCCCCCGCTCTTGAACATTCTTATGTTAAGGCTTTTAATTCCTGAATACTCAATCACGTCGTACAGGGTGCCTCCTAATCCCTGTACGTTTTAAGGTTCGAACTTGTGACTCAGCCTCTTTAACAGCCCCCCAACTGTGCCTCCTAATCCCTGTACGTTTTAAGGGGTCGACCTTGTAACTCAGCCTCTTTAACTCTTTAGAAAACGTAATTTTTTTCAAATAATTTTAAAAAAGAAACTGAGTTTCTTTTCAAAGTATATAAAAAAGTTGCTCTGATGGTGATCGAACCCGAGTTTTTCCGAATGAAAGTCTGAAGTCTCAGCCGCTGGACTATACAAACACAATAGTAATTGTTGTTTAGCAAATAGAAGGTAATTTTCGACGCAAGCAAATTCCCAAAAATCTTGATATGTGGTTTTGGAAAACAGGGAAGGAGTGATCAGATTGAGCTGAAATTTCGACGATAAGCTCCCAGGCCCCAGGAAAGCTTATCCTCTAAATTTCAGCCCGATCAGACAACGTTAAAGGGGGGGTTGTGGAGGGAAAAAATTAACATGGGCTAATATAGGAAAACGAGGTTTTTCGTAAATGTAAATTCGGGGGATAATTTTTTCGGTCTGAAAATATCAAAAGGCCCTAACAGGTCGAAATTCTGCTTCGAATGAGTCCTCATTCAACCGGATCCGTTGCCAACTGTGGCCTGTAGGCGTGGCTAAGAAAAAAGAAAAGAGATGAATTTTAAGTGGCTATATTTGGTTTTTGAAAACAGGAAGGAGTGATCGGATTGAGCTGAAATTTCGAGGATAAGCTCCCGGGCCCTAGGAAAGCTTAACCTCTAAATTCAGCCCAATCGGACAACGTTAAAGGGGGGCTGTGGTGGGAGGGTCCAAACTTCCGGCCCAGTTTACCCCATGAAGATAAAGTCGGAGGAGGATGAAATTTTGCAAGTTTCTTAGTTTGAGCTTGGGCTACAAAATGCAATTACTGCCGTCTCTCTGCGACCTCTAGGACCTGAAATCGCTTAACATTGTGGTGGGTCGCCTCTTTATAGAGGCACAAGTGTGCCTCCTTGATAAATAATGTTAAAAACTGGGCATATCCATACGAAAAAAACGCCTAAATGTAAATCTATAAGGAAAAGAAATCAACTCACCGACACCGACAGACCCCAAGAAACTGCCATCGTCCTATTACCCAACAATCAAAAACAGATTAAAAAATTTTCTATGTCATCGAGAGATCCAACGCTTACAAAACAAGACCACAAAAATATAAAATCCTAAAATAACTAAAATTTATTTAATATTTACCCTTAATAAAAAAAAAAACTGTCCATCTGTCTATTAAAGGAACCATGTGTTCATGACTGTCGGATCTCAGCAGGAAAAAAGTTCACAGCACGCCCCACAGTCACGGACAAACAGAAGTCTGAATAAACCGAGGAAGTAGCCGGAATCATCACATCCCCCAGTAACGAACTGTGTATAAATTTAAATTTGTACACAGTTGTACAAATAATTTCTCCAACTTTCTAATTTTGCTTAAGGAACTATGAGATAGACCCAGCGTATTTTTCGATATCCAGGGGGGAGGGAGCAAAAATACCCCCGAAAAGGTGTTTTTCAAAATCTAGGGGGAGGGCAAAAATTTTGGGATATTACACCAGTTCCCACCCAATTTACGCCACTGGTTACGCCCTTTGGTTTCGGTTACTTAGGCCTCCCCATCCAATAATTACAAGTTAAACAGATAAGAATAAAGAGTTCACAGCAAAACATCTAGTAGGTTCTGTGCGTAAGACTCGAGATTTGCAGAAAAAAAAAAACTATCAGCTGCCTTTTTATTGATAATACTTGCTGCGATTTTTTGGAAGCCTTTGGCTACCAATTTTTCAAGAGGACGGACCCCCCCCCCCCCCAAATGTTAGAACAATAGAAAGTTGCAAAGACATATAAACTTAAAACAAAATTAATAAACGGAGATTTCCACTGTTTTTCTGTAGATGATATCAGAGTTCAGCACGTTACGACTGCTTTTCTTAATGGCAATTACCAACACACCTTTACTTTAAAACGAAAGCAGCAGATTTGTGTTCAATGCAGTCATTTTTATAAAAATACAATATTATATTTGTTATTAGTCCAGAAGAGGACACTAACTCCGCTGTTACCCTAATCAGTTCTTAGACCACACTGGCTAGATCACACAAAAAAAAAAACATAAATCCATAAAGGAAGAAATACTTTTAGCCAGTTATCAAATATGGCTCCCGAGGGTCTTTTAGGGAGGCTTTCAAAATAGAAAAAAGTGTATTCCTGGGGGATGTTCACTTAATAGGATAAAAAGGAAATTGTCCTTAGGTCAAATTTACAATAGCTTTCATTAAATCTGAATTATTTTAATATTATGTTGTAGTTAGTTTAAATCTGAGTCCCTGCCCACTTCCTCTTCGACAAATGAAATTATTTCGGAATTCCTGATAAAAAACAGCCTTCCTAACATTTTTTTTTTTTTTTAAAGAAGGTAGAAGAACAAGTTGAATGAAACTCAGGAATCAACTCGAACATAAAATCCTTAAAAACCCTGAAAGAGGTTCCTCTTAGATCTTAGAGATTCATTAGAACTTCTTGGAGGATGTAAAGAGGGGGGGTTTGGCTAGATTAGGATGGAGAAGAACGTGAGTAGCTGTGTTGACCTCAGGCGGCTTGATACGAAAGTGAGTTGTTAGTAGTTGTTGTAGTAGTAGAATGTCTAGCTGCAGTGAGTGATGCTACAGTGAGTTGTTAGTAGTTGTTGTAGTAGTAGAATGTCTAGCTGCAGGGAGTGTAGTGAGCGATGCTGCAGTGAGTTTTTAGCAGTTTTGTTGTAGTAGAATGTCTAGCTGCAGTGAGTGATGCTGCAGTGAGTTGTTAGTAGTTGTTATAGTAGTAGAATGACTAGCTGCAGTGAGTGCAGTGAGTGATGCTGCAATGAGTTGTTAGTAGTTGTTGTAGTAGTAGAATTTCTAGCTGCAGTGAGTGCAGTGAGTGATGCTGCAGTGAGTTGTTAGTAGTTGTTTGTAGGTAGAATGTCTAGCTGTAGTGAGTGATGCTGAAGTGAGTTGTTAGTAGTTGTTGTAGTAGTAGAATGACTAGCTGCAGTGAGTGCAGTGAGTGATGCTGCAATGAGTTGTTAGTAGTTTTGTTGTAATAGTAGAATGTCTAGCTGCAGTGAGTTGTTTAGTAGTTGTTGTAGTAGTAGAATGTCTACCTGCAGTGAGTGCAGTGACTGATGCTGCAGTGAGCGATGTTGCAGTGAGTTGTTAGAAGTTCTTGTAGTGGTAGAAGGTCTGGCTTGAATTTTTTTTTATTTTTTTTTTTGCAGTTGTCTTTTTGCAGCCAGTCCCATTTCTACTATAGCCCTATAGGTAGGCCGAAGGAGGCTCTTTTATCTTATTTACTATGACAGGCTTTTAAGGTTGTTTTGCTTTCAGTTTATCATTGTTTGAAGGTTTTCTCCTTTTTCAAACCCTTTATCTCACATTGAAAATGGTGAAGCGTGATCTAAGCCAAATATTTGCTATTTTCTTCAAATGTTTCCTCATTTCCATGCATTGGTTATTTTTCCATGAGATGGCACCTCAAAATTAAAATCAAACAAAAGACAATTTTTGTCATATTTTTGTTAGAATAACTGCCCCCACTCTCCTTTCATTAGTCTAAAAATGGCAAAATTTTATCATTCTTCTTTTCCTAATTCGCGTATGTTGTATTATTATTCAAAAGTGAATGCATTTTATTCGATTAAAGTCGAAATTTGAAAATTTACTCCGAGGACTTCTTCTGCTCCTCCAACTAAATCAACATAAAAAGAAGAAAATCAAGTTCTGTTTCATGTTTAATAAACCAAACAGTATAACCAAAGTCAGCGCTTCGTTACCGGATGGCCTCTGTGAATCTAATGTCGGGGTAGTAATTTGCTAATTTCGATAACTAAGAATTTTAAAGATATCTAAAATCAGGTATACTGATTGCTAATTTCAGGCATCTGGAAAATAGATCAAGAAATGTAGCGATAGCATGATAGCACACTGATGGGATTATAATAATTAAAATCGTTGTGCTAGGAAACGGTAGCCCCCATCCCCCTAATCCCAAGTGCTAGAAATATAAAGCAATAAAAGAAAAAAAAAAGTCTTTACTGTTAAAGTATTAGTCGTTGCTCTAACCCAAGGAAAATGCAGCGAAGAAAATTTGCCCCTACCCCTCGGGAGTTTAAAAATTGTCAGAATTGAATTGCAATTGATTGAATTTCTTATGGTTCCATAACTAACAAGCTACTATTAAAAATTTGGTTGCTTTAAGTCCCGAAATTAGCAAACTACATGCCTGATTTTAGAACCTAAAGAGCACTAGTCCGGGTCCAGAAGACCCGATTTTAGTGGACCCCCCCACCCGCCCTAAACAGCATTAATTCAAATTACTGTTTTTTTCCAACTACTGTTCAGCCTGCAACATTTACCTAGCAGGCGCGGGACACCTGTTAGCTATTTCTAAATATTCTTATTTTCCCGATTTAGGTTGCCCCTTATATTACCAGAAATTTCATTTTAGAAAGATGTTTAGTTTCCACCCGCTGGGCTGCTGAGATGTGCACAAGATTAGGAACAAGTTTTCAAAAGGAATCGGACAATTTCTACAACTATTTCATATTCTATTTTGTTGTGATAAACTATTTGTTCACATGTCACAGTTATTTGTCTGTGACATATACTTGTTGTTACATTGACAATTGTCCACAATGTCAGAACTTAGTATTGTAAACAAAACTATTTGTTGTGCTCAATCTTCCCTTCTGAGTTTTTCTATTTCTTATTTTCCATTTATTTGCTCTGTTTCTTTTTCATATTTCTGTTAGCGAGAAACGAATAAAACTTATCTTGTCTTCAAGCCCCCCCCCCCCCAAAAAAAAAAAGAAATGATTGTATAAAAACGTAAAGAATGCAATATAACGTAACAGGCTTGAAAACAGAAATAAATCAAAAAAACTTACAAAAGGCAACTCGAGGCCAGTTAAGGGCTCAGCCGAGAGCCTGAAATGTGAAGATGAAGATATGAATTTGAGTTCAGCGTCAATATGCGGCAGAGAGCTCCTCCTGGAACAATTGAAGCATCCTCACTGACTGCATCCTCAGTTTTCACTCTCGACAAGCGTCTACGATTTTCTACGTCTTAAAATAGATATAAAACTAAATGACAAACAATCGTATAAAAATATAAAATTAAATAAATAAATTCTTGACTTTATTTAAAATATTATATTTTAAATTAGTAGCTTAGAGGCTTATATAACGTCTAACTTGTTTTACTTTTAGGAACATTTTTGCTTACAAAAAAATGTATACAAGAAGCCTGTGTCAAAATCTTGTGTAAACATTAAAATTAGTGCCTCCAGCGTATTGAAATGTTGACTCTTGAATTACACAAGCTTATGTTGATAGACTGATAAGACAAGTCTATTTCCGGAAATGATGATTAACATTAACAATGATTCGGATATGCTTTAAGGGTATTGCTTTTTCGTCATACATGATGACGAAACATAAGTATATGGGTGTGACATCAAAACCAAAGGCTCAATCACGCCAATGGAACGACTAGAAGAACAAAGGCCAAAAAAGGACTGCATAGCACGAAGAACTCCAAAGCACCACACGACAAAGCACACACTAGAAGTGCTTCTTCAAGTATAGAAAAAGTGGGTAGAAAAAATACGAGGTGGGCTTATGTTATGGATGCAAAATAGGTGTGTGGTGAAACAAATAAACACCTCCACTAGAAAAACAAAATTCATGAACAAACCCTCGTATAATTTTGAATCACATATAAATCTTTCCTTTTAGAAGCCCTTCTTAAAAGTGTAGGGAGGAATGTGTGAAATTTTTTAACCAGTGTTTTATCTGCTGTTTGAATGATGAGTGCAAAACGTTCCTCTCTCACCCTTTGAAAGGGTCTAAATTCTGCTTCATAAAGCCTAAAATTGTGGATGATATGCCCAAGAAAAATTATAAAATCAAACGGCAGAATATATAAGTGTATTCTGCTCACAATTGGAAATCCACAAGGAAAAACCGCACGAATATCACATAACCATAGATGTTCCGAGACACACTGGCTATGGCTATGCATGTCGTCTTGAATAAAAACGAAAAGTTTTTTCTTCTGCGTTTGAGCACTAAGGATGGGCTTGGCCGTCGAATTTCTGTTTAAGTCTTTTCGCTTCTTTTTTTTTTTCGATTAGCTGAAAATCAACCTGGTTCTATTAATATTTTCCTGATTCGGCCAGTCAAAAAATGAGACAATATTCAGCGGTTATTTAAGTAGAAAATTCATTTATATTGCAGTTTAGTAAAAGTTGTAAAGCCTGCTAATATATAAAAGTTGTTTTAATATCTTTTTTTGAATTATTAGTTACTGTTTGAAAAACTCTTTTAAAAAGACTTTGCAAACTGAATTGAAAGTTTATAGGCATTAATAAAAAAAAAAAATGCTAAAAAAAAATCACTTTACAAATTATCCAGATTTTATAAAGGTTTAGATTTTAATGGCAGGCTTGTCATTCCACAGAAAATAGACAACAAATCTGTGGATAATTAAAATCATTTTTTTTTCCTGGTTGGATAGCTTAGGCTAAAAATAAAAAAAAATATTTGGGAAAAAAAAAAAGAAACCTACTTTTAGTATTAATAAGCTAAAGACACCCCCCAAACAATCATTTATGCCCTTCCTCCCCCCTTAAAGTTTCTGTCCTACTCGTAAAAACGTAACAAAACAGCATATAAACAAATTTTTATTGTGATTCTTAATTTTTTTTTGTAAACATACCCCCTCCCCCCTCTAAACGTAATCCTGGAAACGGCATTGATTATTTGACAAGGCAAAATAAAAAAAAGTACACTTGCTAGGGCAGGTTTGCAATGGCACATTAATAACTTTTATAACACCATTATTTGTGGGCAGAACATTATTTTTGGTTTAGAGTAAAACGATCATTCCTATTCTTTCCATACTAAATTCATTCCATACTAAAATAACTATATATTGGCAGTTCGGCAGATAATTTCCAAAAATACTAGATATTTGTTTTTAAGATTCTGCTTTTCAACATTTGGAAGATATTTCTGATTTTCTTGCCACTTTCTGGCTAAAAATATTGTTCTCATACTAAACTCAACGTAAAAAAAAGCTTTTTGACTATTTTAGTAAAACTCCTTAAAAGACTCTACTTAAAAGACCATTATTTGTTGTTTATAGCATGGTAAATCTTTTATATCAAGCCCAACTTCTGTTTTTTTTTTCAGTTTTAGTATCAAAGATTTGGTTGAATCTTGACTTTTCAATAGTCACAAGGATATACTTTAGGATATAAGTTAAGCATTCATATAGGAAATTTCGTTCCCCATTAGCCATTAAATAAGAAGCTAAATTGAATAAGTCATTCTAAAACTTACATTTAACTTTATCTGTGTCAAAGCGCATTAGACGAACACAAAAAACAATTAGGTTTTTTCCCCAGTAGGTGATTGGAGAATCCACAAACAACGAACCACACTTAGAAACAATAGGGAAATAGTTTTCTCTTTATTTTTCAAGATAGTGGAATTCTAACTCTAAATGAATATTTTAGCCCTATGTCAAAAGACAGTCTTCAGCACAACACAGGCCAAAATATGAAATATGAAAATATGAAAAAAGAAACTTATATTAAAGACTAATAATGTTTTATACGTTAATACAGCAATGAATCTTATTTCATAAATTGTGTAATAAATATAAAAAATTATTATTGATATTATTAATATGTAAATTGTATATAAAATTAATATGAAAAATTATATTATAAATAAAATAATTTCATAAATTATATACTTGACGTTGATATACGTAACTTACGAATTAACTTACGTAACGAACTTCTATATTCATATATTTTTAATACATTTATTAGGGGGGTTCGCCCCCTAGTCAATACCTTGCTCTTTAAGCGAATGTTCAAATTTTGTTCCAATTCTTTAGAAATGACCGCTTAATCACAAAGGCCGTTAATTAGAATAAATAGCTCTTATGAAAGTACTAAAAAATCTTTGGCTTAAAGAGCGAGGCATTGACTACGGGGTGAACCCAATTATATATGTAATATTTTCTGTTCGTTTAAAGTTTCGACGTTGCTGCTGTTGCAGTTGAAATACTTGTTTTTTTATATTAAATTTATGATCTTTTTTAAATAATGCTGGGAAGTCCGGCGTCCCCCTTCATAGCAATGTCCCTTCCCCCATGAAAACTTCCTTCATGGAAAGATCCTCCCACATAACCCCTGACCCACCCCCCCCCCCCCCCACTACCAGGACAAATCTCCCCTGAAAACGTCTGTATACTTCCAAATAACCAATACTATATGTTAACATTGGGTAAAGTTCATAACTTTCAGCCCTCCCCCCCGGGAAGTTCGGGGGATTAAGTCATCCTAAAAGACATACCTATAATATTTTCGAACATGCTGAACAAAATGGCTATCTCAAAATTTTGATCAGGTGACTTTGGGAAAAAAAATGAGCGTTGGAGGGGCCTAGTTGCCCTCTATTTTTTTTGGTCACTTAAAAAGGGCACTAGAACTTTCAATTTCCATTCCAATGAGCCCTTCCACGATATTCTAGGACATCTGATTCGATACGATCACCCCTGGGAAAAAAAAAACAAATAAACACGCACCCGTGATCTTTCTTCTGGCAAAAAATGCAAAATTCCACATTTTTGTAGATGGGAGCTTGAAACCTCTACAGTAGGGTTCTCTGATACGCGGAATATGATGGTGTGATTTTCATTAAGGTTCTATAACTTTTAGGGGGTCTTTCCCCCCTTTTTCGAAAATCAGCCAAATTTTCTCAGGCGCCTAACTTTTGATGGGTAGGATTAAACTTGATGAAACTTATATATTTGAAATCAGCATTAAAATGTGATTCTTTTGATGTATCTATTTGTATCAAAATACCGTTTTCTAGAGTTTCGGTTACCATTGAGCCGGGTCGCTCCTTACTTACAGTTCGTTACCACGAACTGTTTGATCAATAAGGTTAGCTGTCTTACCATCATGTGAATACTATGTTAACTTATGGGTTTTTATTTTACGACCAAATATTGTTTTGGTTATAACTAGATTTTAATGCCTACATAATTGCAGCAATATGTAACCGTCCTAAGTGCAAAAAAAAGGAAAAAAAATAACATTTTAAAGTAGGTTTATAGTTTAAGTCTTTAAGGTTAGGTTCGGTTGAAGTCTTTATCAAAAATCTCATTTGTATTGTCACTTTATTCACTGGCTTTTTTGTAACCGTCGTTTGGCAAAGTCTTTTTCTTAATTGTTTTGTTCTTCGTGCGTCACTATACATGCCAATACTAAAAATGCCTTTAACTAATTTTTTGCCTTGAGAACAACGCAATTTTATCCTACCTAGGAACGGTCACTATGTGATAACTGGACAGGAATTACTTTTCAGTCCGCTGGCAGCAAGATGCTTTGCCAGATTATTTGGAATAAAATACAGTTGCGAGTCAACGAATTGCTTACAAATTAGCAGTATGCCTTCCGTTCTATTAGGTCGTGCTCTGACCTACTGTTCGACTTGAAGCAAATGTTTGAAGAAGCTACTGAATAGTAAGTGCAGGTATTGCTTGACTTTATTGGCTTTGTGAAGGAATCCGACTCATTCCACATGAGACTGGGAGTAGTCCCATACCCTAAGATATTCTCAGCAGAGACATTGGAGAGGGGGGACTTGGAGTCTGTGCTTCTTGAAATTTTGTGATAATTTGACCTTTGGAAGAGGTATTTGACAAACTAGAACTTGGATGTTTTATTTTAACTGATGAAATTCATGACTAGTTTGCCTTCGATAATTGAAAAGAAACAACATTGAAAGTTTTATCCCAAGATACGGGAGAAGACTTTAAATAAGTATGGACAGTTTCTCCTATCCTTATCTGATTGTGGGATTTTTCTCTTGCTATTTTTGAGATGAAACAATGGGCAAATGTCTTTCCTGAGAATTATCTTTGGATATCTTTGATATCTTTTTGGTATGTTGAGGATAACTATGCGAGAAATCTGTTATTAAGCTTTATTAGCTATATTCCAGTATGCATTCCAGTATATTCTTATTATGAAAGGGTATAGGGAGGATAACTATGCGAGAAATAGTGCATAGTGCAAGTACTGCTTGACTTTTTGAAAGAATTCGACTCATTCCACGTAGGACTATGAGAAAAATGTTACTGTGTTATGGAACTCCCTTTGAAATTGTACTTGTGATTAAATGTCTACGAGGAACAGCTGTGGGCAGTGTAAACTGAGAACGCCTTGACTAATTGGTCTTTGTCGAAACTTTTGTATCGCGACACATTTTGCTATAATCATTGACATGGTCTTAAGAGCTTGCAACACTCATGAAGGAATTGAACTGCATCCGGAGCGGTCGCTCTTTGACGGTGATTTTAAAGAAGACGTAGCCCTTCTATCGCCCTTGCAAGAAGATATGCAGAAGAATACAGATAAAGCTAGAAGAGAAGGCGATCCCCACTGGCCTGCGGATCAATGTCAGCAAAACAAGTCATGTTTCAATAGTTAATACTTAGGTGGTTGGCCTTCATGTCTGGCATTTAGAAATTGAAGAATTTCGGTATCTTGACGGTGTTTTAACGCAAGATGGCAATTATGACACGGAGATAATTGTGTGGATTGCTAGCGTAACAGCAGCGTTTCTCTGCTCCTAGTCACTCAAACGAGAGACTCAAGAGAGGAGAGGAAAAAATCCATTTCAAGCGGGAGAGGCCTAAAGCAAACAAAAACCTACCAATATAAAGTGGGTTTCAAAAGCAGAAGTATGGAGTTCCCTACCGCCAACATAAGTGCCATAATAACATATCTGAGAAACTTTGTCTGAAAAAGGACCCAGATAAGAACTTTCATCCAGGCCTCCTAATTTCTTGAATTAGATTTTTTATGAGACAGGTCACCCCGTCTATATTTCAGTGTGTGCGGGTCCGTATCCACGCGGTTTACTCGGTTTGAACCTCCCCGAAATATGCCTAACTCATAAATTAGCCTGAAAAATGCAGGTGGAAAACTATTTCTCTTAAAAAACTGAAAAGTCGCGAATTGTAAATTTGTCTTAAGAAGACAAGTAAACAAAACCCTTATTTGAGACAGTCAGACCCAGGAGGCAAACCCCTTCTTCTTCATTCATTTGATATCCTCCACCCCCCCCCCCTAAAAAAAACGTTCTGGATGCGGCTTTGAATTCGTGGTAAACTAGTTTATGGAAAGACATATATTTTAACAAGATTATTTCAGACTCAGAAATATTTTCATATGTGGGTAGTACTAGTATATAATGAAAAGAGTTTCCTTTCTTGATCTAAGCTACCGGCTAAATTGGTTACACATGAAACACAACTTGAACATAAGACCCATTTTATTCATGTATTCATTTATAAAAAAAAATGTTTTGACAAACATACAAAGCTTTTTGACTGCACTTCCAGCAGAAATAACAACTATTAATACTTGTCGAATAATGTAAGTAAAATTGTAAACCAAGAAACGAAGAAGTGGGAAGTAAAAAAAAATGAAAACCTCAATTTTATAATCGAGTTTATGCGAAATGATAATTTTCGTAAGGATTCATAAGGCAGGTGCACCTCTTCAAACAGTTTCTACACTCAACCCCCACTAATCAAACTTAAAGTAACATGAACATCAGAATAAAAAATATTTTTAGCACCTTGGACCTAGTTAAAGTCTATTCCTACCAAAAACCGTGATTTTCTAAGATTTTTCTTTGAGTTGTTTTCAAAATTAAGAAGTTTGCAAGGCTTCGGTTGCAACTTGGGACTGGTAAAATAAACAAGAAAAAGTAATTAATTATATCTGACAATCCTTTTCGTTCCGAAAATTTAACATCAGGACAACTACATTTTCAAAGAAAAACTAACACACTCTTAAGCTGTTTGGTGCTTCCATCTGTTTTTTTAGATAACTTTTTTCTGATTTTCCACCCACATTTCTTTCTTTTTTTTTAATTTTGCGCTCGTTAATACTAATAACTGCATATGAATGGCTTTTTTCATTAAAAAACGTATTTTCAATTTTTCCTAACTTTTAAAGATATATATAGCGATTTAAGTTTGTAATTAACTAATTCAAACTATCAAATTTATTTTTTAGGGTCTTTGGTACTTCAATAAGTTAAATACAATTTTACTCTTACTGCTGTTAAGCCAAAAAAAGTCTTAAATTAAAAAGTTTACTGAGTAGAAATTTCTCTAATGAAACTGAAAAAGATGTTCTACAGATGAACCAGCTAACAGGAAGAAGAACTATTCTGTTGTAAATTTCTCCCATGGTCTGGTTAAAGACATTTAAGGGAATAAAATCTAAAGGGATATAATAAATCTATTGTAAGGGAAAAAAATATTAAAAACAGAATCTATCAGGATAAACTAAATTTAAAGTGACCCGCCAATTAAATCAATTCCTACGAAACATCTATTGTTGCCTTATATGCCAAAATGTCACAGGAAGACCTCTTTATACAGGGTAGGCCAAACGTCAAACGTAAATAGTTTTAAGTATATAAAGTTTACAAACAAATTTAAATAAAAAGAAATTTAGATAAAAATACAAGTGTATATGTACAAATTTATTCATATAAGCATAAATAAATGTTTACAATAAAAAAATTAATATGGATATATAAAACAGTTTAAAAGATTACAATTAATAAACAACTTTAACCCCATTATCAACCCTATTTAACATCATTATTGGCCATCAAAAAATGAGACAATATTCAAGATTTAAGTATTTAATTATTTATATTGCAGTTGAATAAAAGTTGTATAACATATAAATATATAAAAGTTGTTTAATATAAAATTTGAATTATTAGTTACTGTTTGAAAAAACTCTTTAAAAAGACTTTGCAAACTGAATTTGAACGACTATAGGCGTGTTATCCTTCTTCTTAATATTTATATAATTATCTCTTCTAATTATCCAGATTATAAGGTTTAGATGATTTAATCCAGGCTTCTCATTTACAGAATAAATAAGACGACAAATCTGTGGATATTAAAATCATTTTTTTTTCTTGTGTTTGGATAGCTAAGGCTTCTGTGTGCAAAAAAAAAAAAAAAAAAAGAAAAAAAAAGAAAAAAAAAGTGCAGTCAAAAGCTTTGTATGCTTGTCAAAACAGTTCCTTGTTAACAAATTAATTTTAAGGAAAGTTCAGGTTGTTTTAAAATAATATACGTGAAATACAGTAGCATGAAGTTTTCTAAAAACACAGTTCTCTGTAATGTTATTCTTTTTCCATTGACCAGTTTTACATTAGATTACTAAAATACTCCAGAAAAAAAATACGATTCTTCTTTTGCTGGCAGCGAAATCACAGATGGCACCTACCTGGCATTTGTCAATGGTCCTCACTCCTCTTCTTTCTTTCCTCTGCAGAATATTTACATAAGGGACGGGGTCTTGGTCGAACAGTATCTTGCTCAGTTCATCATCAGAATAAGAGACATTCTGAAAGAATATATTATTATAAGCTAACAATAAGTAAATAAACAAAGGAACTTACTAGCCATATAAATATGCCTTTGCTACTGTATATGAAAAAAAATCCTCCCCTTCCCTCAATTTTTTTGTCTGACTCGTAAAAACGTAACAAACTGCAAATACACAAATTTGTGATGCATTACTTATTTGTTCACTCCCCCCCCCCCTCCCGAACAAAATTTCTGGATACGGCCTGCTACTGTATATGACAAAATATTACGCTTACGCTCTTTATTTTGTTTACTTTTTCCGGAGAAGAGTAATGGGATAGAAGTTTACTATATTGCAGCACAGTTGTGGCAATAATGTTATTCTTGGATTTTAAAAATATTTCTGTTAAAACCATAACTGCCATAATAAAAACAAAATTCAAAAAATGAAGATCGAGAATGGGCTTTTTTGGCTCGCTTTTGGAATTAAGCTCTTTTTTGCTTTTCAGTTTCTGCTAATTTTGGATTTTTTTTATTTGTTATTTCGGTTCCATGGGTGTCCTTTAGACTAATCTCACGGACAGAGGGAGGAATGACTTAACCCTATCCTTTTTTAGTTATTCGTATATTAAGTAGACTCATCGAGGTCGGCTCTCTGCTGGCTCTCTAACCTATCAAATGCGCAACCCTGCTGCCTAGTGTTGTAATTTTGCTGTATTAAGAAAGACTTACCTTTCCTTTACCCTCTCCAATTAATTTTTTTTACATCTTTTCTCATGACCCCTTCCCATCGTATTTGAGGACTTTCTACTTTTCGTTGGCTCCACCCGGATGGCTGATTTTGAAAGCCGATCATCTTTAATCCGAAACGCATAATCTGGCCATCTTAACTTTTCTTCCTTTATAGCCCTAGGAGCTTTATTACATTACAACCCTCGATGTTCCAACTTTCTGTGTTTGAAAAAAGGCCCGCTTGAAACTTCAAGCTCACGGTCGATTTATTTCCATAAAATAGAAATAACAAAAACAATATCCCAAAGGGCTTAATAGCCCGTTTTTTGGGAAACGACTTACAATAGATAAATAATGTTAAAACTGGGCATATCCATACGAAAAAAACGCCTAAATGTAAATCTATAAGGAAAAGAAATCAACTCACCGACACCGACAGACCCCAAGAAACTGCCATCCTCCTATTACCCAACAATCAAAAACAGATTAAAAATTTTCTATGTCATCGAGGATCCAACGCTTACAAAACAAGACCCCAAAAATATAAAATCCTAAATAACTAAAATTTATTTAATATTTACCCTTAATAAAAAAAAAAAAACTGTCCATCTGTCTATTAAAGGAACCATGTGTTCATGACTGTCGGATCTCAGCAGAAAAAAGTTCACAGCACGCCCCACAGTCACGGACAAACAGAAGTCTGAATAAACCGAGGAAGTAGCCGGAATCATCACATCCCCCCAGTAACGAACTGTGTATAAATTTAAATTGTACACAGTTGTACAAATAATTTCTCCAACTTTCTAATTTTTGCTTAAGGAACTATGAGATAGACCCAGCGTATTTTTCGATATCCAGGGGGGAGGGAGCAAAAATACCCCCGAAAAGGTGTTTTTTCAAAATCTAGGGGGGGCAAAAATTTTGGGATATTACACCAGTTCCCACCCAATTTACGCCACTGGTTACGCCCTTTGGTTTCGGTTACTTAGGCCTCCCCATCCAATAATTACAAGTTAAACAGATAAGAATAAAGAGTTCACAGCAAAACATCTAGTAGGTTCTGTGCGTAAGACTCGAGATTTGCAGAAAAAAAAAAACTATCAGCTGCCTTTTTATTGATAATACTTGCTGCGATTTTTTGGAAGCCTTTGGCTACCAATTTTTCAAGAGGACGGGACCCCCCCCCCCCCCAAATGTTAGAACAATAGAAAGTTGCAAAGACATACAAACTTAAAACAAAATTAATAAACGGAGATTTCCACTGTTTTCTGTAGATGATATCAGAGTTCAGCACGTTACGACTGCTTTTCTTAATGGCAATTACCAACACACCTTTACTTTAAAACGAAAGCAGCAGATTTGTGTTCAATGCAGTCTTTTATAAAATACAATATTATATTTGTTATTAGTCCAGAAGAGGACACTAACTCCGCTGTTACCCTAATCAGTTCTTAGACCACACTGGCTAGATCACACACAAAAAACAACATAAATCCATAAAGGAAGAAATACTTTTAGCCAGTTATCAAATATGGCTCCCGAGGGTCTTTTAGGGAGGCTTTCAAAATAGAAAAAGTGTATTCCTGGGGATTTCACTTAATAGGGGATAAAAAGGAAATTTCCTTAGGTCAAATTTACAATAGCTTTCATTAAATCTGAATTATTTTAATATTATGTTGTACTTAGTTTAATCTGAGTCCCTGCCCACTTCCTCTTCGACAAATGAAATTATTTCGGGAATTCCTGATAAAAAACAGCCTTCCTAACATTTTTTTTTCTTTAAAGAGGTAGAAAGAACAAGTTGAATGAAACTCAGGAATCAACTCGAACATAAAATCCTTAAAAACCCTGAAAGAGGTTCCTCTTAGATCTTAGAGATTCATTAGAACTTCTTGGGAGGATGTAAAGAGGGGGGGTTTGGCTAGATTAGGATGGAGGAAGAACGTGAGTAGCTGTGTTGACCTCAGGCGGCTTGATACGAAAGTGAGTTGTTAGTAGTTGTTGTAGTAATAGAATGTCTAGCTGCAGTGAGTGATGCTACAGTGAGTTGTTAGTAGTTGTTGTAGTAGTAGAATGTCTAGCTGCAGTGAGTGCAGTGAGCGATGCTGCAGTGAGTTTTTAGCAGTTGTTGTAGTAGTAGAATGTCTAGCTGCAGTGAGTGATGCTGCAGTGAGTTGTTAGTAGTTGTTATAGTAGTAGAATGACTAGCTGCAGTGAGTGCAGTGAGTGATGCTGCAATGAGTTGTTAGTAGTTGTTGTAGTAGTAGAATTTCTAGCTGCAGTGAGTGCAGTGAGTCATGCTGCAGTGAGTTGTTAGTCGTTGTTGTAGTAGAATGTCTAGCTGTAGTGAGTGATGCTGAAGTGAGTTGTTAGTAGTTGTTGTAGTAGTAGAATGTAGTTGTTGTAGTAGTAGAATGACTAGCTGCAGTGAGTGCAGTGAGTGATGCTGCAATGAGTTGTTAGTAGTTGTTGTAATAGTAGAATGTCTAGCTGCAGTGAGTGAAGCTGCAGTGAGTTGTTAGTAGTTGTTGTAGTAGTAGAATGTCTAGCTGCAGTGAGTGCAGTGACTGATGCTGCAGTGAGCGATGTTGCAGTGAGTTGTTAGAAGTTCTTGTAGTGGTAGAAGGTCTGGCTTGAATTTTTTTTTTTTTTTGCAGTTTGTCTTTTGCAGCCAGTCCCCATTTCTACTATAGCCCTATAGGTAGGCCGAAGGAGGCTCTTTTATCTTATTTACTATGACAGGCTTTTAAGGTTGTTTGCTTTCAGTTTTATCATTGTTTGAAGGTTTTTCTCCTTTTTTCAAACCCCTTTATTCACATTGAAAATGGTGAAGCGTGATCTAAGCCCAAATATTTGCTATTTTCTTCAAATGTTTCCTCATTTCCATGCATTGTTATTTTTCCATGAGATGGCACCTGAAAATTAAAATCAAACAAAAGACAATTTTTGTCATATTTTTGTTAGAATAACTGCCCCCCACTCTCCTTTCATTAGTCTAAAAATGGCAAAATTTTATCATTCTTCTTTTCCTAATTCGCGTATGTTGTATTATTATTCAAAAGTGAATGCATTTTATTCGATTAAAGTCGAAATTTGAAAATTTACTCCGAGGACTTCTTTGCTCCTCCAACTAAATCAACATAAAAAAAGAAGAAAATCAAGTTCTGTTTTCATGTTTAATAAACCCAACAGTATAACCAAAGTCAGCGCTTCGTTACCCGGGATGGCCCTCTGTGAATCTAATGTCGGGGTAGTAATTTGCTAATTTCGATAACTAAGAATTTTAAAAGATATCTAAAATCAGGTATACTGATTGCTAATTTCAGGCATCTGGAAAATAGATCAAGAAATGTAGATAGCATGATAGCACACTGATGGGATTATTAATCATTAAAATCGTTGTGCTAGGAAACGGTAGCCCCCATCCCCCTAATCCCAAGTGCTAGAAATATAAAGCCATAAAAGAAAAAAAAAGTCTTTTACTGTTAAAAGTATTAGTCGTTGCTCTAACCAAGGAAAATGCAGAAAGAAAATTTGCCCTACCCCTCGGGAGTTTTAAAAATTGTCAGAATTGAATTGCAATTGATTGAATTTCTTATGGTTCCATAACTAACAAGCTACTATTAAAAATTTGGTTGCTTTAAGTCCCGAAATTAGCAAACTACATGCCTGATTTTAGAACCTAAAGAGCACTAGTCCGGGTCCAGAAGACCCGATTTTAGTGGACCCCCCCCCCACCCGCCCTAAAACAGCATTAATTCAAATTACTGTTTTTTCCAACTACTGTTCAGCCTGCACATTTACCTAGCAGGCGCGGACACCTGTTAGCTATTTCTCAATATTCTTATTTTCCCGTTAGGTTGCCCCTTATATTACCAGAAATTTCATTTTAGAAAGATGTTTAGTTTCCACCCGCTGGCTGCTGAGATTGCACAAGATTAGGAAGTTTTCAAAAGGAATCTGGACAATTTCTACAACTTATTTCATATTCTATTTGTTGTGATAACTATTTGTCACATTGTCACAGTTATTTGTTGTGACATATACTTGTTGTTACATTGACATTGTCACAATGTCAGAACTTAGTATTGTAACAACTATTTGTTGTGCTCAATCTTCCCTTCTGAGTTTTTTCTATTTCTTTATTTTCCATTTATTTGCTCTGTTTCTTTTTCATATTTCTGTTAGCGAGAACGAATAAACTTATCTTGTCTTCAAGTCCCCCCCCCCCAAAAAAAAAGAAATGATTGTATAAAACGTAAAGACTGCAATATAACGTATACAGGCTTGAAAACAGAAATAAATCAACTTACAAAAGGACAACTCGAGGCCAGTTAAGGGCTCAGCCGAGAGGCTGAAATGTGAAGATGAAGATGAATTTGAGTTCAGCGTCAATATGGGCAGAGAGCTCCTCCCTGGAACAATTGAAGCATCCTCACTGACTGCATCCTCAGTTTCACTCTCGACAAGGTCTACGATTTCTACGTCTTAAAATAGATAAAACTAAATGACAAACAATCGTATAAAAATATAAAATTAAATAAATAAATTCTTGACTTTATTTAAAATATTATATTTTAATTAGTAGCTTAGAGGCTATATAACGTCTAACTTGTTTACTTTTAGGAACATTTTTGCTTACAAAAAAATGTATACAAGAAGCTGTGTCAAATCTTGTGTAAACATTAAATTAGGTGCTCCAGCGTATTTGAAATGTTGACTCTTGAATTACACAAGCTTATGTTGATAGACTGATAAGACAAGTCTATTTCCGGAAATGATGATTAACATTAACAACGATTCGGATATGCTTTAAGGGTATTGCTTTTCGTCATACCTGATGACGAAACATAAGTATATGGGTGTGACATCAAAACCAAAGCTCAATCACGCCAATGGGAACGACTAGAAGAACAAAGGCCAAAAAAGACTGCATAGCACGAAGAACTCCAAAGCACACACGCAAAGCACACACTAGAAGTGCTTCAAGTATAGAAAAAGTGGGTAGAAAAATACGAGGTGGGCTTATGTTATGGATGCAAAATAGGTGTGGGTGAAACAATAAACACCTCACTAGAAAAACAAAATTCATGAACAACCCTCGTATAATTTTCTCACATATAAATCTTTCTTTTCTTCTTAAAACAGTGTAGGGAGGATTTTTTTTCGTTTTTTAGCTGTTTGATGAGAAATCTCACCCTTTGAAAGGCTCTAAATTTTGCTTAAGCCTAAAATTTGGTGATAATCGCCCAAGTCTAAAATCAAGACAGAATCTATGTGTATTGCAAGCGGAAAAACCGCAGCTAGCATAACCAGATATGTTCCGAGACCACAGCTATTGCACTGAATAAAAACGAAAAGTTTTTTTTCTGCGTTTGAGCAAAATGGCTTGGCGTCGTATTTCATGCTAAAGCTTTTGCTTTTTTTTCGATTAGCTGACAAGCAAACTGGTTCTATTTTTTTCTGATTCGTTCTTTTTTGAGCGGTAGCTAGCAGCCTAGAAAGATTCACTTAAAGGGCCAAAATTTGGCGCTGTAGCATGCTAAAGCCTGCTAATATAACAAGCAAACTTTTTTCTTCTTTTTTTGAGGTTATAGTGTCAAAAGACTTGGTTGAATTTTAACTTTTTAGTTCTACAAGGATATACTCTAAAGTTTAGGCATTAATAAAAAAAAAAATGCTAAAAAAAATCATTTACAACATGATCAGATTTTATAAAGGAATTTTCGTGGCAGATTTGTCATTCCACAATAAAATAACAACATTATTGGCAGTTCGGAAGATATTACAAAAATATACTAAAATATTTGTTTTTAAGAACCTACTTTTATGTATATATATAAATTAAAGACACCCCCCCCCCCCCCATTTATGCCCTTCCCTCCCTCCCCTTAAAGTTTCTGTCCTACTCGTAAAAACGTAACAAAACAGCATATAAACAAATTTTTATTGTGATTCTTAATTTTTTTTTTGTAACATACCCCTCCCCCCTCTAAACGTAATCCTGGAAACGGCATTGATTATTTGACAAGGCAAAATAAAAAAAGTACACTTGCTAGGGCAGGTTGCAATGGCACATTAATAACTTTTATAACACCATTATTTGTGGGCAGAACATTATTTTTGGGTTTAGAGTAAAACGATCATTCCTATTCTTTCCATACTAAATTCATTCCATACTAAAATAACTATATATTGGCAGTTCGGCAGATAATTTCCAAAAATACTAGATATTTGTTTTTAAGATTCTGCTTTTCAACATTTGGAAGATATTTCTGATTTTCTTGCCACTTTCTGGCTAAAAATATTGTTCTCATACTAAACTCAACGTAAAAAAAGCTTTTTGACTATTTTAGTAAAACCCTTAAAAGACTCTACTTAAAAGACCATTATTTGTTGTTTATAGCATGGTAAAAATTTTATATCAAGCCCAACTTCTGTTTTTTTTTTTAGTTTTAGTATCAAAAGATTTGGTTGAATCTTGACTTTTCAATAGTCACAAGGATATACTTTAGGATATAAGTTAAGCATTCATATAGGAAATTTCATTCCCCATTAGCCATTAAATAAGAAGCTAAATTGAATAAGTCAATTCTAAAACTTACATTTAACTTTATCTGTGTCAAAGCGCATTAGACGAACACAAAAAAACAATTAGGTTTTTTCCCCAGTAGGTGATTGGAGAATCCACAAACAACGAACCACACTTAGAAACAATAGGGAAATAGTTTTCTCTTTATTTTTCAAGATAGTGGAATTCTAACTCTAAATGAATATTTTAGCCCTATGTCAAAAGACAGTCCTCAGCACAACACAGGCCAAAATATGAAATATGAAAATATGAAAAAGAAACTTATATTAAAGACTAATAATGTTTTATACGTTAATACAGCAATGAATCTTATTTCATAAATTGTGTAATAAATATAAAAAATTATTATTGATATTATTAAATATGTAAATTGTATATAAAATAATATGAAAAATTATATTATAAATAAAATAATTTCATAAATTATATACTTGACGTTGATATACGTAACTTACGAATTAACTTACGTAACGAACTTCTATATTCATATATTTTTAATACATTTATTAGGGGGTTCGCCCCCTAGTCAATACCTTGCTCTTTAAGCGAATGTTCAAATTTTGTTCCAATTCTTTAGAAATGACCGCTTAATCACAAAGGCCGTTAATTAGAATAAATAGCTCTTATGAAAGTACTAAAAAATCTTTGGCTTAAAGAGCGAGGCATTGACTACGGGGTGAACCCAATTATATATGTAATATTTTCTGTTCGTTTAAAGTTTCGACGTTGCTGCTGTTGCAGTTGAAATACTTTTTTTTTTATATTAAATTTATGATCTTTTTTTAAATAATGCTGGGAAGTCCGGCGTCCCCTTCATAGCAATGTCCCTTCCCCCATGAAAACTTCCTTCATGGAAAGATCCTCCCACATAACCCCTGACCCACCCCTCCCCCCCCCCCCTACCAGGACAAATCTCCCCTGAAAACGTCTGTATACTTCCAAATAACCAATACTATATGTTAACATTGGGTAAAGTTCATAACTTTCAGCCCTCCCCCCGGGAAGTTTTCGGGGGATTAAGTCATCCTAAAAGACATACCTATAATATTTTCGAACATGCTGAACAAAATGGCTATCTCAAAATTTTGATCAGGTGACTTTGGGAAAAAAATGAGCGTGGGAGGGGGCCTAGTTGCCCTCTATTTTTTTTGGTCACTTAAAAAGGGCACTAGAACTTTCAATTTCCATTCCAATGAGCCCTTCCACGATATTCTAGGACAATCTGGTTCGATACGATCACCCCTGGGAAAAAAAAAAAAAACAAATAAACACGCACCCGTGATCTTTCTTCTGGCAAAAAATGCAAAATTCCACATTTTTGTAGATGGGAGCTTGAAACCTCTACAGTAGGGTTCTCTGATACGCGGAATATGATGGTGTGATTTTCATTAAGGTTCTATAACTTTTAGGGGGTCTTTCCCCCCTTTTTCGAAAATCAGCCAAATTTTCTCAGGCGCCTAACTTTTGATGGGTAGGATTAAACTTGATGAAACTTATATATTTGAAATCAGCATTAAAATGTGATTCTTTTGATGTATCTATTTGTATCAAAATACCGTTTTCTAGAGTTTCGGTTACCATTGAGCCGGGTCGCTCCTTACTTACAGTTCGTTACCACGAAACTGTTTGATCAATAAGGTTAGCTGTCTTACCATCATGTGAATACTATGTTAACTTATGGGTTATTTTACGACCAAATATTGTTTTGGTTATAACTAGATTTTAATGCCTACAAAATTGCAGCAATATGTAACCGTCCTAAGTGCAAAAAAAGGAAAAAAAATAACATTTTAAAGTAGGTTTATAGTTTAAGTCTTTAAGGTTAGGTTCGGTTGAAGTCTTTATCAAAAATCTCATTTGTATTGTCACTTTATTCACTGGCTTTTTTGTAACCGTCGTTTGGCAAAGTCTTTTTCTTAATTGTTTTGTTCTTCGTGCGTCACTATACATGCCAATACTAAAAATGCCTTTAACTAATTTTTTGCCTTGAGAACAACGCAATTTTATCCTACCTAGGAAACGGTCACTATGTGATAACTGGACAGGAATTACTTTTCAGTCCGCTGGCAGCAAGATGCTTTGCCAGATTATTTGGAATAAAATACAGTTGCGAGTCAACGAATTGCTTACAAATTAGCAGTATGCCTTCCGTTCTATTAGGTCGTGCTCTTACCTACTGTTCGACTTGAAGCAAATGTTTGAAGAAGCTACTGAATAGTAAGTGCAGGTATTGCTTGACTTTATTGGCTTTGTGAAGGAATCCGACTCATTCCACATGAGACTGGGAGTAGTCCCATACCCTAAGATAATTCTCAGCAGAGAGACATTGGGAGAGGGGGGACTTGGAGTCTGTGCTTCTTGAAATTTTGTGATAATTTGACCTTTGGAAGAGGTATTTGACAAACTAGAACTTGGATGTTTTATTTTAAACTGATGAAATTCATGACTAGTTTGCCTTCGATAATTGAAAAGAAACAACATTGAAAGTTTTATCCCAAGATACGGGAGAAGACTTTAAATAAGTATGGACAGTTTCTCCCTATCCTTATCTGATTGTGGGATTTTCTCTTGCTATTTTTGAGATGAAACAATGGGCAAATGTCTTTCCTGAGAATTATCTTTGGATATCTTTGATATCTTTTTGGTATGTTGAGGATAACTATGCGAGAAATCTGTTATTAAGCTTTATTAGCTATATTCCAGTATGCATTCCAGTATATTCTTATTATGAAAGGGTATAGGGAGGATAACTATGCGAGAAATAGTGCATAGTGCAAGTACTGCTTGACTTTTTGAAAGAATTCGACTCATTCCACGTAGGACTATGAGAAAAATGTTACTGTGTGTTATGGAACTCCCTTTGAAATTGTACTTGTGATTAAATGTCTACGAGGAACAGCTGTGGGCAGTGTAAACTGAGAACGCCTTGACTAATTGGTCTTTGTCAAAACTTTTGTATCGCGACACATTTTGCTATAATCATTGACATGGTCTTAAGAGCTTGCAACACTCATGAAGGAATCGAACTGCATCCGGAGCGGTCGCTCTTTGACGGTGATTTTAAAGAAGACGTAGCCCTTCTATCGCCCTTGCAAGAAGATATGCAGAAGAATACAGATAAGCTAGAAGAGAAGGCGATCCCCACTGGCCTGCGGATCAATGTCAGCAAAACAAGTCATGTTCAATAGTTAATACTTAGGTGGTTGGCCTTCATGTCTGGCATTTAGAAATTGAAGAATTTCGGTATCTTGACGGTGTTTTAACGCAAGATGGCAATTATGACACGGAGATAATTGTGTGGATTGCTAGCGTAACAGCAGCGTTTCTCTGCTCCTAGTCACTCAAACGAGAGACTCAAGAGAGGAGAGGAAAAAATCCATTTCAAGCGGGAGAGGCCTAAAGCAAACAAAAACCTACCAATAATAAAGTGGGTTTCAAAAGCAGAAGTATGGAGTTCCCTACCGCCAACATAAGTGCCATAATAACATATCTGAGAAACTTTGTCTGAAAAAGGACCCCAGATAAGAACTTTCATCCAGGCCTCCTAATTTCTTGAATTAGATTTTTATGAGACAGGTCACCCCGTCTATATTTCAGTGTGTGCGGGTCCGTATCCACGCGGTTTACTCGGTTTGAACCCTCCCCGAAATATGCCTCTAACTCATAAATTAGCCTGAAAAATGCAGGTGGAAAACTATTTCTCTTAAAAAACTGAAAAGTCGCGAATTGTAAATTTGTCTTAAGAAGACAAGTAAACAAAACCCTTATTTGAGACAGTCAGACCCAGGAGGCAAACCCCTTCTTCTTCATTCATTTGATATCCTCCCCCCCCCCCCCCCTAAAAAAAAATGTCCTGGATGCGGCTTTGAATTCGTGGTAAACTAGTTTATGGAAAGACATATTTTAACAAGATTATTTCAGACTCAGAAATATTTTCATATGTGGGTAGTACTAGTATATAATGAAAAGAGTTTCCTTCTTGATCTAAGCTACCGGCTAAATTGGTTACACATGAAACACAACTTGAACATAAGACCAATTTTATTCATGTATTCATTTATAAAAAAAAAATGTTTTGACAAACATACAAAGCTTTTGACTGCACTTCCAGCAGAAATAACAACTATTAATACTTGTCGAATAATGTAAGTAAAATTGTAAACCAAGAAACGAAGAAGTGGGAAGTAAAAAAAAATGAAAACCTCAATTTTATAATCGAGTTTATGCGAAATGATAATTTTCGTAAGGATTCATAAGGCAGGTGCACCTCTTCAAACAGTTTCTACACTCAAACCCCCACTAATCAAACTTAAAGTAACATGAACATCAGAATAAAAAAATATTTTTTAGCACCTTGGACCTAGTTAAACTCTATTCCTACCAAAACCGTGATTTTCTAAGATTTTTCTTTGAGTTGTTTTCAAAATTAAGAAGTTTGCAAGGCTTCGGTTGCAACTTGGGACTGGTAAAATAAACAAGAAAAAGTAATTAATTATATCTGACAATCCTTTTCGTTCCGAAAATTTAGAACATCAGGACAACTACATTTTCAAAGAAAAACTAACACACTCTTAAGCTGTTTGGTGCTTCCATCTGTTTTTAGATAACTTTTTTCTGATTTTCCACCCACATTTCTTTCTTTTTTTTTATTTGGCGCTCGTTAATACTAATAACTGCATATGAATGGCTTTTTTCATTAAAAAACGTATTTTCAATTTTTCCTAACTTTTAAAGATATATATAGCGATTTAAGTTTGTAATTAACTAATTCAAACTATCAAATTTTTTTTAGGGTCTTTGGTACTTCAATAAGTTAAATACAATTTTACTCTTACTGCTGTTAAGCCCACAAAAGTCTTAAATTAAAAAGTTTACTGAGTAGAAATTTCTCTAATGAAACTGAAAAAGATGTTCTACAGATGAACCAGCTAACAGGAAGAAGAACTATTCTGTTGTAAATTTCTCCCATGGTCTGGTTAAAGACATTTAAGGGAATAAAATCTAAAGGGATATAATAAATCTATTGTAAGGGAAAAAATATTAAAAACAGAATCTATCAGGATAAACTAAATTTAAAGTGACCCGCCAATTAAATCAATTCCTACGAAACATCTATTGTTGCCTTATATGCCAAAAATGTCACAGGAAGACCTCTTTATACAGGGTAGGCCAAACGTCAAACGTAAATAGTTTTAAGTATATAAAGTTTACAAACAAATTTAAATAAAAAGAAATTTAGATAAAAATACAAGTGTATATGTACAAATTTATTCATATAAGCATAAATAAATGTTTACAATAAAAAAATTAATATGGATATATAAAACAGTTTAAAAGATACAATTAATAAACAACTTTAACCCCATTATCAACCCTATTTAACATCATTATTGGCCATCAAAAAATGAGACAATATTCAAGATTTAAGTATTTAATTATTTATATTGCAGTTGAATAAAAGTTGTATAACATATAAATATATAAAAGTTGTTTAATATAAAATTTGAATTATTAGTTACTGTTTGAAAAACTCTTTAAAAAGACTTTGCAAACTGAATTTGAACGACTATAGGCGTGTTATCCTTCTTCTTAATATTTATATAATTATCTCTTCTAATTATCCAGATTATAAGGTTTAGATGATTTAATCCAGGCTTCTCATTTACAGAATAAATAAGACGACAAATCTGTGGATATTAAAATCATTTTTTTTTTCTTGTGTTGGATAGCTAAGGCTTCTGTGTGCAAAAAAAAAAAAAAAAAAAGAAAAAAAAAAAAAAAAAAAAAAAAAAAGTGCAGTCAAAAGCTTTGTATGCTTGTCAAAACAGTTCCTTGTTAACAAATTAATTTTAAGGAAAGTTCAGGTTGTTTTAAAATAATATACGTGAAATACAGTAGCATGAAGTTTTCTAAAAACACAGTTCTCTGTAATGTTATTCTTTTTCCATTGACCAGTTTTACATTAGATTACTAAAATACTCCAGAAAAAAAAATACGATTCTTCTTTTGCTGGCAGCGAAATCACAGATGGCACCTAACCTGGCATTTGTCAATGGTCCTCACTCCTCTTCTTTCTTTCCTCTGCAGAATATTTACATAAGGGACGGGGTCTTGGTCGAACAGTATCTTGCTCAGGTTCATCATCAGAATAAGAGACATTCTGAAAGAATATATTATTATAAGCTAACAATAAGTAAATAAACAAAGGAACTTACTAGCCATATAAATATGCCTTTGCTACTGTATATGAAAAAAATCCTCCCCTTCCCTCAATTTTTTTGTCTGACTCGTAAAAACGTAACAAACTGCAAATACACAAATTTGTGATGCATTACTTATGTTGTTTACTCCCCCCCCCTCCCGAACAAAATTCCTGGATACGGCCTGCTACTGTATATGACAAAATATTACGCTTACGCTCTTTATTTTGTTTACTTTTTCCGGAGAAGAGTAATGGGATAGAAGTTTACTATATTGCAGCACAGTTGTGGCAATAATGTTATTCTTGGATTTTAAAAATATTTCTGTTAAAACCATAACTGCCATAATAAAAACAAAATTCAAAAAATGAAGATCGAGAATGGGCTTTTTTGGCTCGCTCTTGGAATTAAGCTCTTTTTTGCTTTTCAGTTCTGCTAATTTTGGATTTTTTTTATTTGTTATTTCGGTTCCATGGGTGTCCTTTAGACTAATCTCACGGACAGAGGGAGGAATGACTTAACCCTATCCTTTTTTAGTTATTCGTATATTAAGTAGACTCATCGAGTCGGCTCTCTGCTGGCTCTCTAACCTATCAAATGCGCAACCCTGCTGCCTAGTGTTGTAATTTTGCTGTATTAAGAAAGACTTACCTTTCCTTTACCCTCTCCAATTAATTTTTTTTTACATCTTTTCTCATGACCCCTTCCCATCGTATTTGAGGACTTTCTACTTTTCGTTGGCTCCACCCGGATGGCTGATTTTGAAAGCCGATCATCTTTAATCCGAAACGCATAATCTGGCCATCTTAACTTTTCTTCCTTTATAGCCCTAGGAGCTTTATTACATTACAACCCTCGATGTCCCAACTTTCTTGTTTGAAAAAAGGCCCACTTGAAACTTCAAGCTCACGGTCGATTTATTTCCATAAAATAGAAATAACAAAAAAAATATCCCAAAGGGCTTAATAGCCCGTTATTTGGGGGAAACGACTTACAATAGATAAATAATGTTAAAACTGGGCATATCCATACGAAAAAAAACGCCTAAATGTAAATCTATAAGGAAAAGAAATCAACTCACCGACACCGACAGACCCCAAGAAACTGCCATCCTCCTATTACCCAACAATCAAAAACAGATTAAAAATTTTCCATGTCATCGAGGATCCAACGCTTACAAAACAAGACCCCAAAAATATAAAATCCTAAAATAACTAAAATTTATTTAATATTTACCCTTAATAAAAAAAAAAACTGTCCATCTGTCTATTAAAGGAACATGTGTTCATGACTGTCGGATCATGACGCCCCACAGTCACGGACAAACAGAAGTCTGAATAAACCGAGGAAGTAGCCGGAATCATCACATCCCCCCAGTAACGAACTGTGTATAAATTTAAATTTACCCTTTGTACACAGTTGTACAAATAAATTTCTCCAACTTTCTAATTTTTGATTAAGGAAATATGAGATAGACCCAGCGTATTTTTCGATATCCAGGGGGGAGGGAGCAAAAATACCCCCGAAAAGGTGTTTTTTCAAAATCTAGGGGGAGGGCAAAAATTTTGGGATAACGAGGGGGAGGGGGGCAAAAATTTTGGGATATTACACCAGTTCCCACCCAATTTACGCCACTGGTTACGCCCTTTGGTTTCGGTTACTTAGGCCTCCCCATCCAATAATTACAAGTTAAACAGATAAGAATAAAGAGTTCACAGCAAAACATCTAGTAGGTTCTGTGCGTAAGACTCGAGATTTGCAGAAAAAAAAAAAAACTATCAGCTGCCTTTTTATTGATAATACTTGCTGCGATTTTTTGGAAGCCTTTGGCTACCAATTTTTCAAGAGGACGGACCCCCCCCCCCCCCAAATGTTAGAACAATAGAAAGTTGCAAAGACATACAAACTTAAAACAAAATTAATAAACGGAGATTTCCACTGTTTTCTGTAGATGATATCAGAGTTCAGCACGTTACGACTGCTTTTCTTAATGGCAATTACCAACACACCTTTACTTTAAAACGAAAGCAGCAGATTTGTGTTCAATGCAGTCTTTTATAAAATACAATATTATATTTGTTATTAGTCCAGAAGAGGACACTAACTCCGCTGTTACCCTAATCAGTTCTTAGACCACACTGGCTAGATCACACAAAAAAACAACATAAATCCATAAAGGAAGAAATACTTTTAGCCAGTTATCAAATATGGCTCCCGAGGGTCTTTTAGGGAGGCTTTCAAAATAGAAAAAAGTGTATTCCTGGGGGATTTCACTTAATAGGGATAAAAAGGAAATTTCCTTAGGTCAAATTTACAATAGCTTTCATTAAATCTGAATTATTTTAATATTATGTTGTACTTAGTTTAATCTGAGTCCCTGCCCACTTCCTCTTCGACAAATGAAATTATTTCGGGAATTCCTGATAAAAAACAGCCTTCCTAACATTTTTTTTTTTCTTTAAAGAAGGTAGAAGAACAAGTTGAATGAAACTCAGGAATCAACTCGAACATAAAATCCTTAAAAACCCTGAAAGAGGTTCCTCTTAGATCTTAGAGATTCATTAGAACTTCTTGGGAGGATGTAAAGAGGGGGGGTTTGGCTAGATTAGGATGGAGGAAGAACGTGAGTAGCTGTGTTGACCTCAGGCGGCTTGATACGAAAGTGAGTTGTTAGTAGTTGTTGTAGTAGTAGAATGTCTAGCTGCAGTGAGTGATGCTACAGTGAGTTGTTAGTAGTTGTTGTAGTAGTAGAATGTCTAGCTGCAGTGAGTGCAGTGAGCGATGCTGCAGTGAGTTTTTAGCAGTTGTTGTAGTAGTAGAATGTCTAGCTGCAGTGAGTGATGCTGCAGTGAGTTGTTAGTAGTTGTTATAGTAGTAGAATGACTAGCTGCAGTGAGTGCAGTGAGTGATGCTGCAATGAGTTGTTAGTAGTTGTTGTAGTAGTAGAATTTCTAGCTGCAGTGAGTGCAGTGAGTGATGCTGCAGTGAGTTGTTAGTCGTTGTTGTAGTAGAATGTCTAGCTGTAGTGAGTGATGCTGAAGTGAGTTGTTAGTAGTTGTTGTAGTAGTAGAATGTAGTTGTTGTAGTAGTAGAATGACTAGCTGCAGTGAGTGCAGTGAGTGATGCTGCAATGAGTTGTTTAGTAGTTGTTGTAATAGTAGAATGTCTAGCTGCAGTGAGTGATGCTGCAGTGAGTTGTTAGTAGTTGTTGTAGTAGTAGAATGTCTAGCTGCAGTGAGTGCAGTGACTGATGCTGCAGTGAGCGATGTTGCAGTGAGTTGTTAGAAGTTCTTGTAGTGGTAGAAGGTCTGGCTTGAATTTTTTTTTTTTTTTGCAGTTTGTCTTTTGCAGCCAGTCCCCATTTCTACTATAGCCCTATAGGTAGGCCGAAGGAGGCTCTTTTATCTTATTTACTATGACAGGCTTTTAAGGTTGTTTTGCTTTCAGTTTATCATTGTTTGAAGGTTTTTCTCCTTTTTTCAAACCCCTTTATCTCACATTGAAAATGGTGAAGCGTGATCTAAGCCCAAATATTTGCTATTTTCTTCAAATGTTTCCTCATTTCCATGCATTGTTATTTTTCCATGAGATGGCACCTGAAAATTAAAATCAAACAAAAGACAATTTTTGTCATATTTTTGTTAGAATAACTGCCCCCCACTCTCCTTTCATTAGTCTAAAAATGACAAAATTTTATCATTCTTCTTTTCCTAATTCGCGTATGTTGTATTATTATTCAAAAGTGAATGCATTTTATTCGATTAAAGTCGAAATTTGAAAATTTACTCCGAGGACTTCTTTGCTCCTCCAACTAAATCAACATAAAAAAGAAGAAAATCAAGTTCTGTTTCATGTTTAATAAACCAAACAGTATAACCAAAGTCAGCGCTTCGTTACCCGGGATGGCCCTCTGTGAATCTAATGTCGGGGTAGTAATTTGCTAATTTCGATAACTAAGAATTTTAAAGATATCTAAAATCAGGTATACTGATTGCTAATTTCAGGCATCTGGAAAATAGATCAAGAAATGTAGATAGCATGATAGCACACTGATGGGATTATTAATCATTAAAATCGTTGTGCTAGGAAACGGTAGCCCCCATCCCCCTAATCCCAAGTGCTAGAAATATAAAGCCATAAAAGAAAAAAAAAGTCTTTACTGTTAAAAGTATTAGTCGTTGCTCTAACCAAGGAAAATGCAGAAAGAAAATTTGCCCTACCCCTCGGGAGTTTAAAAATTGTCAGAATTGAATTGCAATTGATTGAATTTCTTATGGTTCCATAACTAACAAGCTACTATTAAAAATTTGGTTGCTTTAGTCCCGAAATTAGCAAACTACATGCCTGATTTTAGAACCTAAAGAGCACTAGTCCGGGTCCAGAAGACCCGATTTTAGTGGACCCCCCCCCCCCCGCCCTAAAACAGCATTAATTCAAATTACTGTTTTTTCCAACTACTGTTCAGCCTGCACATTTACCTAGCAGGCGCGGACACCTGTTAGCTATTTCTAAATATTCTTATTTTCCCGTTAGGTTGCCCCTTATATTACCAGAAATTTCATTTTAGAAAGATGTTTAGTTTCCACCCGCTGGCTGCTGAGATTGCACAAGATTAGGAAGTTTTCAAAAGGAATCTGGACAATTTCTACAACTTATTTCATATTCTATTTGTTGTGATAACTATTTGTCACATTGTCACAGTTATTTGTTTGTGACATATACTTGTTGTTACATTGACATTGTCACAATGTCAGAACTTAGTATTGTAACAACTATTTGTTGTGCTCAATCTTCCCTTCTGAGTTTTTCTATTTCTTTATTTTCCATTTATTTGCTCTGTTTCTTTTTCATATTTCTGTTAGCGAGAACGAATAAACTTATCTTGTCTTCAAGTCCCCCCCCCCAAAAGAAATGATTGTATAAAACGTAAAGACTGCAATATAACGTATACAGGCTTGAAAACAGAAATAAATCAACTTACAAAAGACAACTCGAGGCCAGTTAAGGGCTCAGCCGAGAGGCTGAAATGTGAAGATGAAGATGAATTTGAGTTCAGCGTCAATATGGGCAGAGAGCTCCTCCCTGGAACAATTGAAGCATCCTCACTGACTGCATCCTCAGTTTCACTCTCGACAAGGTCTACGATTTCTACGTCTTAAAATAGATAAAACTAAATGACAAACAATCGTATAAAAATATAAAATTAAATAAATAAATTCTTGACTTTATTTAAAATATTATATTTTAATTAGTAGCTTAGAGGCTATATAACGTCTAACTTGTTTACTTTTAGGAACATTTTTGCTTACAAAAAAATGTATACAAGAAGCTGTGTCAAATCTTGTGTAAACATTAAATTAGGTGCTCCAGCGTATTTGAAATGTTGACTCTTGAATTACACAAGCTTATGTTGATAGACTGATAAGACAAGTCTATTTCCGGAAATGATGATTAACATTAACAACGATTCGGATATGCTTTAAGGGTATTGCTTTTCGTCATACCTGATGACGAAACATAAGTATATGGGTGTGACATCAAAACCAAAGCTCAATCACGCCAATGGGAACGACTAGAAGAACAAAGGCCAAAAAAGACTGCATAGCACGAAGAACTCCAAAGCACACACGCAAAGCACACACTAGAAGTGCTTCAAGTATAGAAAAAGTGGGTAGAAAAATACGAGGTGGGCTTATGTTATGGATGCAAAATAGGTGTGGGTGAAACAAATAAACACCTCACTAGAAAAACAAAATTCATGAAACAACCCTCGTATAATTTTAGAATCACATATAAAATCTTTCCTTTTAGCCCCTTCTTAAAAAGTGTAGGGAGGATGTATAATTTTTTACCAGTGTTTTACTGCTGTTTGATGAGGAGGCAAACGTTCCTCTCACCCTTTGAAAGGCTCTAAATTTTGCTTACAGCCTAAAATTTGGTGATAATGCCCAAGAAAATTATAAAATCAACGCAGAATATATAAGGTGTATTCTGCTCACAATGAAATCACAAGGAAAAACCGCACGAATATCACATAACCAGATATGTTCCGAGACCACACTGGCTATGGCTTTGCATGTCGTCTGAATAAAAACGAAAAGTTTTTTTCTGTGTTTGAGCACTAAGGATGGCTTGGCCGTCGAAATTTCTGTTTAAGTCTTTTCGCTTCTTTTTTTTCGATTAGCTGAAAATCACCTGGTTCTATTAATTTTCCTGATTCGTCAGTCTCAAAAGACCATCTTGGTTGCAGCGGTAGCTAGCAGCCTAGAAAGATTCACTTAAAGGGCCAAAATTTGGCGCTGTAGCATGCTAAAGCCTGCTAATATAACAAGCAAACTTTTTTCTTCTTTTTTTGAGGTTATAGTGTCAAAAGACTTGGTTGAATTTTAACTTTTTATTTCTACAAGGATATACTCTAAAGTTTAGGCATTAATAAAAAAAAAATGCTAAAAAAAATCATTTACAACATGTCAGATTTTATAAAGGAATTTTCGTGGCAGATTTGTCATTCCACAATAAAATAACAACATTATTGGCAGTTCGGAAGATATTACAAAAATATACTAAAATATTTGTTTTTAAGAACCTACTTTTTATATATATATATATATAAATTAAAGACACCCCCCCCCCATTTATGCCCTTCCTCCCTCCCCTTAAAGTTTCTGTCCTACTCGTAAAAACGTAACAAAACAGCATATAAACAAATTTTTATTGTGATTCTTTTTTTTTTTTTGTAACATACCCCCTCCCCCCTCTAAACGTAATCCTGAAACGGCATTGATTATTTGACAAGGCAAAATAAAAAAAAGTACACTTGCTAGGGCAGGTTGCAAAGGCACATTAATAACTTTTATAACACCATTATTTGTGGGCAGAACATTATTTTTGGGTTTAGAGTAAAACGATCATTCCTATTCTTTCCATACTAAATTCATTCCATACTAAAATAACTATATATTGGCAGTTCGGCAGATAATTTCCAAAAATACTAGATATTTTGTTTTTAAGATTCTGCTTTTCAACATTTGGAAGATATTTCTGATTTTCTTGCCACTTTCTGGCTAAAAATATTGTTCTCATACTAAACTCAACGTAAAAAAAAGCTTTTTGACTATTTTAGTAAAACCCCTTAAAAGACTCTACTTAAAAGACCATTATTTGTTGTTTATAGCATGGTAAATCCTTTTATATCAAGCCCAACTTCTGTTTTTTTTTTTTAGTTTTAGTATCAAAAGATTTGGTTGAATGTTGACTTTTCAATAGTCACAAGGATATACTTTAGGATATAAGTTAAGCATTCATATAGGAAATTTCATTCCCCATTAGCCATTAAATAAGAAGCTAAATTGAATAAGTCAATTCTAAAACTTACATTTAACTTTATCTGTGTCAAAGCGCATTAGACGAACACAAAAAACAATTAGGTTTTTTCCCCAGTAGGTGATTGGAGAATCCACAAACAACGAAAACCACACTTAGAAACAATAGGGAAATAGTTTTCTCTTTATTTTTCAAGATAGTGGAATTCTAACTCTAAATGAATATTTTAGCCCTATGTCAAAAGACAGTCCTCAGCACAACACAGGCCAAAATATGAAATATGAAAATATGAAAAAGAAACTTATATTAAAGACTAATATGTTTTATACGTTAATACAGCAATGAATCTTATTTCATAAATTGTGTAATAAATATAAAAAATTATTATTGATATTATAAATATGTAAATTGTATATAAAATAATATGAAAAATTATATTATAAATAAAATTTCATAAATTATATACTTGACTTACAAATTGCCTCAGAAACGTTTAGTTCAGTTTTTGCCGTGTTTATGATATAAAATTTTCTAGTCGATTTAATTTTTTATTTCCTGATTTATGCTTTAAGAAGATAAAATTAGAAAAATTAATTAGAAAAAAGTGATAATTACATCCTACTTGAAACTCAAGTATTTGACACTAGTTGTTTTATTTGCTTAATTAAAAAGCAATTGTCAAATTTTGACAAAAAAGGAAAGCAAAAGTGGAGAAAAGAAGAAAAAAAATGCTATAGAAAAGCAAATATACTAAAAAGACTTCTTTCCACACCCTGGGGTTGTAAGGAGAAAACCTTACTCCAGTTTTATAAATCACATATAAGACCCTATATTGACTATGGGCTCATCGTCTATGGTGCATGTGCAAAGACCAGATGCAAAAAATTGAAACAACACAAAATGATATAATACGTCTCATATTTGGTCTTAGGAAACCCACAAGCACCAAGTTTCTGCTTATGGAGAGTGGATTAACAACAATAAGGGAGAGACGTAGCTTTCTCTTGACGAAAACATCTTACAAAAATTGAATCAAATAGCTCACACACATTACATAATTGGTTAAGAAATCCAGCCATGTATAGAGGTATTGCAGATGAGTATGCCAATATTCAAAAGAAGTTCCCTGTACCAGCAAATTCTATTGCACCTACTTTCCCCCAATCCCCTCCATGGAATTGGTCATTTCCCATAATAAATACTGAATTTTCAAAAATGGAATAAAGATTTAACCCCCATCGCTTTTTTCCAGAAAAAAATTTGCAGAACTTAATACAATTACCTATAAAAATCACTTCCAAATATTTGTTGATGGGTCAAAATGAATGAGAAGGTTGCAAGTGGTGTTTTCCTTCCTCATCTGAAAATTGCAATGGGTGAGAGATTATTTAATAATTTATCTATAATGTCTGCTGAGTTAAATGCCATAATCATGGCATTAGAACACCTTAAGCGAAACCAACCTTTGATTGCAAATTCAAATAATATTATCATCTATTCCGACTCTTTATCAAGCCTTGAGTTGCTGGCCTCAGCTCCACAATATAAGTTGGACATTGACACTTATCATTGTCTCAGTATTATTGATAATCTTGCTTCAAGTGGCATAAAAACTTATTTTCAGTATATTCCTAGCCACTCTGGCATAAGTGGTAATCATCAGGTTGATGAAATAGCTAAAAATGCTATAAATATTGACCAGCCAAGTGGGAGACCAATCCCAATTAGAGATATTTTCCGATGGAGGCTATCAGATATTAATTTGAATAAGATTAATCCTATCCTTTCCCCTTTCCCAATAAGAATCTTTCTAAAATCTATCATAGAATTCGTTCTGGAACAAATGGACTAAATTTCCTTGCATTCTCATATAAGCTTTCTAATTGAAGTGGTTCAATTCCCCTGTCCCCTCTTTGCAGGCATTGTAATATGAATAATGAAACAATTGACCATTGCCTATTTGAATGTAATATGCTGACGTCTGCACAACATACCTTGCTTTGTAAACTGTTAAAATACTTCAAACACCACAAAATCCCACTATCAGCCAAGAGCTTAGCCAACTATACCTGCACACACAGAGCACAGACATCGATATCTATTATCTTATATTTGAACTCCTTGAGTCAAAAGATCTACTGAAAGATATCTGAGATTATCTAATAAATAAGAGACAACCAAGACAGTAGCTCTGTAGCCCACAGAGTGAAGCAAAAAGAAGAGGGCTAAATAGTACCAACTGAATAGCCCGCCTGATGTGAATTAGAAGAAGAAGAAGATGTTAGATCATGGCATTAGAACACCTTAAGGAAAACCAACGTTTGATTGCAAATTCAAATAATATTATAGTATATTCCGACTCTTTATCAAGCCTTGAGTTGCTGGCCTCAGCTCCTCAGTATAAGTTGGACATTGACACTTATCATTGTCTCAGTATTATAGATAAACTTGCTTTAAGTGGCATAAGAACCTATTTTCAGTATATTCCTAGCCACTCTGGCATAAGTGGTAATCATCAGGTTGATGAAATAGCAAAAAATGCTATAAATATTGACCAGCCAAGTGGGAGACCAATCCTGGTTAGAGATATTTACCGATGGGAGACTATCAGATATTAATTTTAATAAGAATAATCCTATCCTTTCCCCCTTTCCCAATAAGTATTTTTTTCTAAAATTTACCATAGAATTCGTTCTGGAACAAATGGACTAAACTTTCTTGCATTCTCGTATAAGTTTTCTAATTCAAGTGGTTCAATTCCCCTGTCCCCTCTTTGCAGGCATTATAATATGAATAATGAAACAATTGACCATTGCCTATTTGAATGTAATATGCTGACGTCTGCACAACATACATTGCTTTGTAAACTGTTAAAATGCTTCAAACACCACAAAATCTCACTATCAGCCAAGAGCCTAGCCAACTATACCTGCACACAGAGCATAGAAATTGACACCTACCATCTCATAATTGAACTCCTAGAGTCGAAAGATCTACTGAAAGATATCTGAAAATATCTAATAAAATGAGAGGCAATCAAGCCAGTAGCCCTGTAGCCCACAGAGCGAAGCAAAAGGAAAAGGGCTAAATAGTACTACTGAAAAGCCCGCCTGCTGTTAAATAGAAGAAGAAGAAAGACGAAAAACCGAAATTGTGAACCAAAATCCCTCTTCTGGGCGTAAAAAAGCCTGTTTATTTTGTTTTCCATAATATTTTTACCTTCTGCTTTGCCTTTTTTCCATGGGATCAAATGGCCGAGAGCAACTTCTACTTCTTCTTGGGCTGCTATGCGGCGATCTTGACCACGTTTTAGACAGTGTTATACCTTATGGGCCTAATGGTCCAGTCCAGTACAGGCTCTCTACGAAGGTGACAAACGCGGTGACGATTTCAAAAATGCTTAGCTACTCATGAGTATTCATTGATTGGAAAACTGGTATCAAAAATCAGACTATTAATGTAAACAAGTATGACAATCTTTGGCCATAGTTTCGCAAATTAAAAGAAGAAAAAAAAAACAAAAACAAAAAACGCTGTAGCTGCTGCCTTGTAGATTGCACAAGTCCATAGGACTATGCCCAAATGAGCGATGTAAGCTGATTGTAGGAGCATAAGAAAATGTATCTCTTTTCCGCTCTCAAGATCAGCCCGGCGATTTTCGCCGTGTACGAGACATCCGAAACAGTGGAAAAGTAATGCAAAACATGGTTTTCGATTTTTGTTTTCTTTTAGGAGAGATACTTGCAGCTTAAACATTCACTTATGCTCCTTACTCCCTTACGTCGTTCATCTGCACCTAACTTAAACTAAAGCTGCAGTTCCACTAGACTGAACACACTCGTCTGCCGTCGCGTTCGCTCTAACACACTTGAGTCATTTTAAGAGGGGAGTATTGACCTCTAAGTCGTGGGATACATGTTTCTTTCTTTTCATGCCAGACTTGGCCTGCATGATAGAGGTAAGGGTCACACTTTTGAGCAAATTCCTATGATCTGTTTTCACGTCTTTCAACGTAGAAAAGAACCTCTCTACAACTGCGTATGAAAACGGCAAGGTCAAAAGATACTGCACAACCCCAACCATGTTGGGGAATCTCTGCGTTTTAATTTGGCGTCTTCAAAGAAAGCCACATGGAGCCAGAAATCACAGAGGTCTGTCACATCTGGAAGATCAAAGGTCAGTAGACTCCGCCATTCTTTTATAATTTCTCGTGCATCTCACGATGGTGCCTTATACCGCTGAAGGATATTTTGGAGAAGAGTGACAGCACGGATATCCAAAGCTTTCACTGGGTCAAGTATTTCGCACAATTTAAACAGTTCATCTTCAAATGAAAATCGCTGCTTGATTTGCTTCACCGCCTCTACATACAACTTCCGAGCACATTCATAGATGACTTTCACTTCACGTTCATCTGCTTTTGTACTCGGGTCTGATTGCAAGGTCTGAAGAGCCTCGTGAGCTGCAACTCCCAAGTACACATCTTCCACTGCAAGGTATTCACTTGCGTTGTCGGGGTCAAGATTCAAAGGCGAGGTTGATCTGACGTAGCTGGTCTTCATGAAATTCATGGCCAGTTTTCTCAAGAGCATCTCCACCTCTAATTTTATTTTGTGGAACAACGATTTTTAACTTTGGAAAAGAAGATTGAAATCTGTAAACAGCTCCAGTACATAGAGCTGGAACTCAAGCTGAATCCGAAGCAGTGGATTCTTTAGGGCTTGCCATGCCCTGTCGTTTGCGTGAGTGGGATCTTCAGCTACTACTAACTGAAAGTAGCTACAAAGTGCATCCCAATTCTGCAATAGTTGCTGAACGCACATCCGAAGTGATAGCCAACGTGTCTGACGAAGGGGCAAGCACATTCAGGACTGGGGTGTCAGTAAATAGCTGATGTAGTTCAAACTCAGAGTGCCTTTTGGCACTCATGTTGAAGTGATTGTATACAGTCCGACATAGATCTTCCAGTTGCTTTGGCAATTGTTTGCAAGCATAAGAAGCCACCAAATGAATGGAATGGCTGCTGCACTTAACACACATCACAGATGGGAATTTTTCTTTGATTTTGCTGACAACGGAGTTTTCACACCCAAACATAGTATTGCAAGTGTCTGCAGAGAACCCAACCCAGTTCTCCGAAGGTATCTTTTTATCTTCAAGGACTTTGCATAGCAGATTGAAAATAGTTTCCGCCTTCCCGTCGGAACACTCAACCATATCTAGAAGGTCGACTTCTACTTCGAAATCCTTATTGCAGAACAAAACTGCAATTGCAAGTTGTTTTTTTTACTGCCACATCAGTTGTTTCATCAATAATGATAGAAAAAGGCGTCAATCTCAACTGATCACACAGAACTTCATTGTAGTGCGGTCCTAATGCCTGTCTGATCACATTTGTCACATTTTGCTTGCCCAGCCTAATTTTTCAACAACAGCCTTGTGTGGCAAACTTTTCAGAAAAGGTACAAGAGTTTTTACAAATGATAAAGACATATTGTTTTCGACAATGAAAGCAGCCAACCTTGCCTTTAGGCTTTCTTCTTCTTTGTTTTTGTCTATGGTAAGGACATGATCAATCCTTGTAGTGAGCTTTCTTGAAGCCTCTAATTTCCTTACACTTTCACTGTGCTTTTCAGTCTTTGCATGTTTTCAGAGTTCGGATTTACCACAACACAAGGACTGAATGCAGTGCAAACAGAAAGTTATTTCATCACAAGACTTGTCCTTTGCAAGCCACCCTTTAAATTCAGGGACGTTCAGTCAGCTTTGTCTGAATTTGGCTTTTTTCCTCTGAGCCTTATTTCTTGGGAAGGATCTTTTTTCTTCTCCCTTTCTTTTCCGCCTTTCTTCCCCACTAAGATATTCAATGTCAGTTTCAGAAGATGACGAGCTGTCCGACATGATGGTACTTCCTGCAAGCAGACATCATATGTAAAATGTAAAAAGTGTATTACAGCCAAGGATCTATAAAGTATGCTTTACTTCAAAAAGAAAGAAATTCACTGTCTCTTCACTGTTGAAAGCTGGTCTTCTTAAATCAGAATGTCATTTTAATAGATATATTAGCAAAAGATGAACCTGTGAAGCACATTGAATAATTGTGTAGATGATATTGAATTAATCTCGTATATGATAGGTTTGCTGTTTTCAATACAGTTGACTGAATAATTGTAGCTTTCTTGATCTCAATAGTAAAAAAAGGAAAAGAAAAAAACGAATGTGAATTATATAGCCCATGATACTTTTTGATATATTAAAACAAAACTAATCTACACCAGCTACACCAACCTGAAAAAGCCTGCGTAAATCTACTGTAGGATAGTCAGAGTAGCCTTAAAGGAAATTGAAACCCTCTTGACCTTTTAAACCTTCCTTGTAGGATACCCTAATTATAGCCAGTCAGGAACTCTACTCTTTTGAGACTATCGCGCAATAGAGCCGACTTTGCCTGCTAAGTGGATATGCTATTACTTAGTGAATGCCCAAAACGAGATACAGTCCCGAGAGAGCTAATATCCACTCAGGAGAAGATCTACCAATTTTTCTCCTAAGTGGAAGTTAGCTGTGCTTGGGAATGATTTCACTTTGGGCATTACTGACAAGAGACAGATTCTCTCATTAGAGGAAGTTGCTTGGGCTTGGTGATGATTGCAAAATAGTAGATGTCCTGACTGGTTAGCTATAGCCTACTGCCCAGAGAAACTCTTTTTTTCCTTCCATACCCCGGTTCCAGACACATGCAGCCCATGCAGGGTACATATAGGCTATCCTGCTTGGTGCAGAATCCATTTATTCTGTCCTGAGTGGCCATAGTGCTACTCAGGATAGCTACGATGGTTCAAGTGTGCTTCGCAGATCAGTTCTGGACAAATTCTGGGTAATTTCTCTGTTAGAATTAAACTTGACTTCAAGAAGAGTGCCAGAATTACCAGTCTTTTACCGATCTACATACCTAGACCCAGATTCAATTTGCATTCTTCTTTTGAGTAGGCTATTTGAGATTTTAGAACATTCTGAACCTGTGAAGCACATGGTGTCACTAAACCATGGTGGCCTAGCCCTCCTGTAGGCTACTATGTTGGCAATAAACTTTCTAATCTTATACTGGCATTGGAAAAAAGTCTCACATTAACTTTCTTCAGATCTTGAAATTAACTGAAATATCAGAGCAGATTGAAGCAAAGCATGTGCAAATTTTCCAAAATTATACCTTGTCAAACTGTCGCCGCTAATGCTAATGACTTTCTGAAAATCCCTAACAGAATTGGCCTTCTAATTTTACTAGTTTGAAATTTCTTTTTTATTGGAGTTGGAGACTCCAGTAATCTAGAAAAATATCCGTTTTTTTACTGAAAATCCGACAAAATTCCGAAGTCCGACACGATATTTTTTTGTCCGACAAGAGGGTCGAAAATCCGACAATGCCGGAAAAATCCGACACAGTGGAAGCACTGGTGTTTAGGCCTTCTTAGTTCTGCTACCTAGCGGTCTGTTACCTGCATGAGTTCAGCAGGTATTTCCAGCTTTGCCATTAACGTCACCTTAAATTCAGTTTGATGCTAGTTTAATTTGAAGAGATGGCAAAAAAAAATCGTTATGAGAATGTCAACAGAGTGAAATTTTATACTGATTATTGATACCACTACCTATTTTAGTCGAAAAGTAAAGAACCAATCATAGAGATTCATTTTCACTTTGGCATTTTCATAAGTTATGCGAAAAAGATGCGATTTGTTGGTCTTCGGTAGCTATTAAGGATCTTTGGGTGCGACAAAGTCCGAACGGCTGTAGCAACGAAATGTCTATTTTGACCTACATGATTTTAAAGTTAAAAAAAGACGTAGATCAGCTTAACCACCCAGCCAACTGTGGTTAAAATCGTTTAACAACTCCTTTATCTTACCGTTTTCTGAACATTTAGAAGTAGGCCTGAGCAAAAATGACGTTTTCGAGAACTAAAAAAGTGAGAAAACAAGGCCGATTGAAATAAATTTGCTTGAGTTATACTGGATAGAAACTGGCAACCAGCGTTTGACAAAATGGAATAGACATCCTTGGTTTCATGGGCAGTAGCCAGAGTAACTAGCCAATTTCCAGAGGGAGGGGGGCAATGTATATGCCAACAAAATGCTTTTCTCATTTAATATGTCATCAGGTGGATAAAGTTTTTTCGGCAGAGAAGTGCTGGAGATTTTAGAAATCTTATCACTCACTAAACAATAGGTTGATTTTCAATCTCTGGTCATAGTTCTGTTCTCAGGTTTTTGGTTTGACAAAAAATACATTTTTCTTTGCTGTTCTCTGTTTTCTGGTACACTACAGAACTGAGATCGAAAATGGAAATTAAGGAAAAATCTAACAGAATATTTCAAAAAAGGAAGCCTAAAATTTACTATTGGTCTAGCCTCTCTTCTTTCCATATGCTCATGACCTCCAGTGAGAAATTGAGCATTTGTTACCAGATATATAACCAGCCAACTTGAGAGGATTCATTATTCCAGGCATCATTGACAAGTTGGCCTACTGACTTATCCACAGAAAATTTCTTTTAAACCCATTAAATGTAAGAGAGATGAAGAAATGCAAGTAAGATGGTCCTTCCTTTTGCCTGAATAATGGATGTATGGACAATTGTGTGGGTCATGAGAGATTGCCGATGAATGTAATGAGGGATGAATGTTTTGCAAGATTGAAAAATTTAGGGGGATTGAGGACAGAAGTAAAATTTTGTGATTTGTTTCTTTTTTGCTTATGCAGTGTCAAGTATTTTAAAGTTAATTTTCCTTTCTTTTTTTGCCATGGCCCCAAGGGCTTTAGTGCAATAAGACATGCTTATGTCCATCCATTTTCTTTAAACAAACAAGAGTTCTATGTTTCCTAGCTTCAATAAATTTAAACGTTATTTTGAGACCCAAAATTCCAAAGTTGGGCAAAAAACTTGCAAATAGACCTCTGTTATGAACAAGTAATTTGTAAGAAATATATATCAATTTAAAGATTAAAAAATCCTACAGAAAATAAACAAGACAAATGAATAAATAAAAGTACCCTTTTACAACCACTTAATGAATTGCCACAAATACAGATCACCCTTAAGATTGAAATGAACAAAGCTACAACTATGTATCTGTTTTCTTAGACAGACTAAAGGGCAAACCTCCAAGCTTTGACAAATTCAATCTTACTTTTGGCTCCATTCAAAGGGGACTTTCTTTGGATTCTTTTCCATCCAACTAAAAGCAGTAGGGGCAGCATCAGGTACAAGTGACCTTCCTCTTAGTCTACATACACAGGGGAAAATCATGCAGCTCTATACTAGCCTATAATTTAACCCTAACTTGCCTAATGTGCAAATATATAGCCCAAGTTATATATTTCCAATGTATTCTGCCACCTGCCACTTGTTTTCCAGTTTATATTTTGTCACAGTTGATTAAATTAATAGGTACTAGGATTGAGGGACAGATTGAAAGAATAAATGGAAAATATGTAATTTAAGCTATATATTTCTATATTAGGAGGGTTGGAATACAACAGAGCTGCATGTAAAATGTTTAAGCTATAATTATTATGCAAATTATGAGGGGTCACTTTTTTAAACATGTTTTCTTCTCTAGGCCTACAGGTCCTTCTCCACCAATAAGGTGGGGTTTTCGGGAGTAAATCAGCCGTTCTCTGATGGAATCAAACTCTTTTGCAGGGAAGTTTCACTCCCGTTAGTTTCCAACTTTACACCCTATCTTGTGGCTCCCGTGTTCAGTTTATTTCTTTTCTTATGGGCATTAATCCCATTCACATCCTATGGCGCAAAATTTAGTCTATCATTTCTCTTGGTCTTCTGTGCTATAAGAGGAATAAACAGTTCCCTGGCTGCTTTATGACTAAATAAGCAATAGACGAGCTAAAAAAGCAACTTCCAAGTCTGCATCTTCAGTCAAGACTTCTGATGTTTGAACATTTGGCCAATATTTGCAATTTTGCAGTTCGGATACGTGTGAACATTCTCCCTATAGGAAATCCCATGCGTTTTTTTCCCAAACGTCTGAACTTACCCTTACTGTGCCTAAATTAACGGCTTAGCATACTGCACGGAGCTCCACGTGGGTAAACCAGGAGCATTCTGAGGTAGGCGTTTATCCATTTTTTTTCTCTTTTGTTTGTGCTGGCTGATTTTAAGAAGATGATGAAAAATAAAAGGAAGAAAAATGAAAGTTTCCTGAATGATTCAGCTGCTTCCAGAGATCGAGCAAAATTTGTGATAATGCGCAATCTGGCGGACAATCCAAGTTTAGTTTTGACAACGGTCCAGGACAGTTCCAAAGCGTTGGCTGATCTTCCTGCTAGTATAAGATGACTGGAGGACAGAATTTCAAAGCTTGAGAGTGCAGGGCAAGATTTGAACCGGGAAGTATCTGAGCTAAAGCCAGAAGTAACAAAGATTGAAACTGATACTAATAATTTTAAGCTTCAGATGTCAGTTGTGATTGATGAAGTGGTTAATCTAAAGTCGCAGTTGGCTAATATGTGACAAGCTTTGATGAAAGTGGAAAGTAAAGAAACAGAAAAACATATCTTGGCTTGGAATGTAGTTTCTGCAGACATAAATGAAGCAGTTGTCCATTTTCAGAGCATTGTTACAGAAGGTTTATAAATGGAGGTTCCAAAGTTTACTGTAATTGAGTCAAACCCAATGAAAAAATATGTGAAAGTTCAAGTGGAATCAAGAGAAGCCAAACTCGCTATTTTGAAGAACAGGAAGAAGTTACGCTGGAAAACAGTTTTTCGAACCAGTCTGGAATTTATTTGACAGATGATGCCCCATTATCTGTGCGTGAAACGCAGAAGAAACTTGCGTCAGTGCATTACAAAATTCATGCATGTGATATCCAGGGACTTGAAACCTGGGTAACAAAATCTATCCCGCCTATGACCTGTGTGAACCGCCAACATTAAACCGTACCGGAAAAATATTCACTTGACGAGTTGCCGTTGCTAAGCAAGTGTATTCGTTATTAAGGTCAAGGAGAAAGTCAGAGCGGGGGTGACTTGATGGATACTGTGTAATAATAAAGAACTGACGGAGTTTTTTCTTTGCTATAGGTGGTGGGTTTTATTTTATTTATTATATGAATGTTGAAAAGAAGAAAGTTTAAATAGTGATGATGGTTAGGCCCAGTGCATTATTATTTTTGCCGAGTTGGGTTGTACTGTTGGATGATAAGTTCCAATACTAATGGCGTTTGTTTAGTTATTTCTGAGTGTATATTTGGATGCAAAGCAAAACAGGAAAATTTAGTATTATAGAGACATCATGTATCAATTGTTATGCTTTCGGGTCGCCAAATTTTGAATGTATTAGGTATGACACGGACCTCAGAAGTAAAATTGAGCTGCTTGAGAGAAATTCGGTTGATTTTTTTTAGAAACAGAATGTTGATCTACAAGAAGGTTTGGATGAGGATAGTCAAGCGCTGACGTCTGATTTTAGTGATTCCGGGAAGGATGTTTTTTTCAAATTATTTGTTTAGGGATAAACCCTGTAAAAGATAGGGAGTTGAATTTGTTTCATCTATACTGTAGAGGACTAAATGGTTCTGACAGATATTTGTAAGAGTTAGTTGAAAATAGCTGTTGTATTCATGTATTAGGTCTGACGGAGTGGTTGAATGTTAGTAAGTAATCTTTATTAGATATTAATGGTTTATATTTTTAGAGAAAAAATAGGTGCAAGTACAGGCATGGTGGATTGGCGGCTTACGTGAAATCAGACCTGAAAGTCAAGGTGAGGGATGATTTATCAGTTTATATTGAAATGACACCAGCGAACACGGTACTGGAGGTTAAGCGCCGACAAGGGAGTATTTTTGTTGTTATTCTTTGTAGAACACCATCGTCCCCTTTATTTCGTTTTTTTTTTTTTTTTAGCTGTCGGAGGAATTATTGAAAAGTTACCCGTATCTAGGTCTCAGTGTGTGATTATGGGGGATTTTATATTGATTTGAATGTTGATGACTGAGAATATCGACAGTTCATTAATATGATGTTTAGATATAGCCAATTCCCTGTAATTAATGTTTCCACTGGGGTAACTGAAAATAGTGCGACATTAATTGATAACATTTTTGTGAATGTAAAGCAAAATGTGAAGTATTATCGACCGCGGGTGATAAATAACGACATGTCCGACTACTTCGGGGCTATGGTTACTTGTGAAATAAAGGGACTCAGTCCTCATGGTTCTGGATCCAAGAAAAATCGTACTTATCTTTCAAATGATATGAGAAAATGATTTTTTTGCTTGAAAGGACGTGTGTAAAAGTGTCTTCTGTGCAACATAAAACTAACACTCCAATTTCTTAAAAACAAACAGTTGAAAACATACGTTCACAAAGAACTCATAGAGTCCCTTCAAAGTCACAAAGAAGACAGATACAAGTTGCGAGACATTTATATTTTTATAACAATGAACAGTGAGAGTCCTAATTGCAGCTATCGAAAAAAAATCTTTGAATTTTGTAGCAAATGTACTGAATTAGTACCAGTTTGGCTAAATTTGTACCGAATTTTCAACTTAAAGAATAAGTCGTACAGATGTAGAGGTCAGAGGAAAATGTATTGAATCTAATACTATTGTACTTACCCATCGCAACACTAAACGTAATCAAAGACTCAAAATTCCACACATTGGCCTACATTGACAATATACCAGACATTAGTTTTGTAAAATGAGTTCAAGACTAAAAAAAAAAATGTGGAATAGGCCTATTTACAAGGCTGCTACTCTTTTGTAATAGGCTAATAATCGACAACTACTGGCACAGTATAAGTATATATTCATACTGTGGGCTCAGTTTATATATTTATGCTATGACAGTGGGTAAGATTCTCATTTTGGACAAACCACATTATGATGAAAGCACGGAAAGCAACCTTTGCCCCCTTTTCAAGACTTCAAGTTCTAGTTGAGGGGCTTCTTGCTATCTTCGAAAGTGCAAATTTGGCTAGTTGAGTGAGTCACAAGGGGTTTAGGTGAATTTTTAGTCACAATGGGCTAAAAGCATCTCCGTTTGCAGTTAGCATTCTTTCTTGAGCCTTGTTCTACGAGACCATCCAATCATGGCTTATGAAGTTGGTTCAAGAATAGAAAGTTAAAAAATATGGACGAGGAGGTTCAGAATTTGGAGTTTTTGTGTGGAGTTTCGCTGGATCGGGACTATATAGGCTTATGCCAAGCCAAGCTGGAAAAACATGCAAGCAAGTAACCTCTCAATCGCCTCCCATGCATTTTGCTTCGTCGAAGTATTCTTGTATTTTTTCTCTGTCTTATCACACAGAAACCTTCTGTTCTCCACATGCACAATAATTTCTTCAAGAAAATCAACTCTTATGCCATTCCATATCTGTAGCACTTGCTCATCCTCTATTCCTGTCAAATTTCTTGCTACTAATCTTCGATGTAATTGGTTGAAACCTAGTTTAAGCTGCTGGTGAGTTAATCCAGATTGAACGTTTATTACGCCTGGGACTGAGACCCCTGGAAACGGGAATATTTAGCCAATCATAGTCGCGACTGCGACTAAGCCCCATGTAATGGCCACTGAAGCTTTCAGAAATGAATCCAAGGCCTAAAATGTACCATATAAGCAGATTTACCACTCCAGCAATAATTAACGGTACTACTCAGGGTCTCTAAAAAGAACTTCCGACCATGGCATAAAAAGTACTACCTCGCCAAAAATTTGCAGTCTATTGTTCTCAGGCGCAACACATCTGATCTAAGGATCATATTTTGTCCTTGGCTTATTAAATAAGCAAGTTATTTTGTTATTTATTGCTTATTGTCTCCTTTTTGGAACTTTTTATTGTCTCCTCTTTGGCACTTTTTCCAGAAAAGCAGTCTACACTACCATTTTCGTCATATTTTTCCCAAACATGGAATGGTGTTATCTAAAAATTTAAGTTAGACAATTTTTAGCTATTAATGATAATAATTAATAGGATATTCATTTCCTATATGCTTTTTTGTCTATTCACAGTTGAAAGATTAAGTAGTAAGGAAATATGCATACCGTAAAATATTCTAAACTGGAAGTCACAAATGACTCTCGTTTGCGGGTTAGGGGAGGGGGATATTGTAAAAAAGAATTTGTTTAACAAACTCAAGATGTTCAAAAGCTTGGGGTTTTAGAGTTGTCGAGCCCAAAACTTCCCTCCTTCTGATTTTCTTCTTAAACAAATGCAAGCCTATTTATCTTCTTTTTTTAATTGTACTAGTCTGTTTTATGCTTCCTTCTGAACTAAATAATATTCCAAAAAATTCCAATTTCTTTACATTCAAAAAATTGTTTAATCTTAGAATTGGGGCCAGTACCGTCACGTATGGGGGAGAGGGAGGGGATACACCCCCCTCATTGTTTTTGGTCGCTCGGTAAACAAAATAATTCGGTAATCCGACGCCGTTAAAATTCTTTGTTAGGTTCAATAAAGACCACGAAAATACTGACATGTCATCTACAGAAATTTCGAACTTGGTCTGTAAACATAGCAGTTTTACAAACTCCTGTCGTGATTTTATAGATGGTGCCACAACTTTCCATTTGGTTAAATAAACATACTTAAAATAGTTACATGATTTGTATCGAAATCTAAATCTCGGTTGGTAAATGCTGCGGTTTTGCCGACTCGTGCAGTAATCTTAAAAATCTTATAAACGGCAAATGTCGAGAAAAACATTTCCTGAATATAGTGCAGTAATAATCTCTTTAGAATTATTGGGCTAAATAATGTTACAAATATTTTGTAAAACATTCTTCAACAAAACAAACAACGATATTCTATAAATCTACTGATTTGAGATGCTTAATTTTGAGAGTGTTTTTTTTAGTCCAGGGTTTCAGAAAAAGGTGGGCCCTGAGGCGCGAAGCCCTCCCCCCTTATTTGAATAATGCATTGCCTATATTATAATGTCTTATTAAAAAAATTAATTTCTTATAACCTTTACCACCTATTCTTTTAAAAATGATGTTTAAATATGTTTCATATATCTATACAATTATATTTCTTTCTTTGTAGCTGTCTAATACATCACTGAACATAAACCAAAATACTTTCCGTAACGTGTAATGTAACATCTATTTCTTTTCTGAGCATCACAAGAGAAGAATCGATGAATGAAAATGTTAGTCTGTGTAGCGCAAATGCTTGCTAACAAAACTGGAAAAAGTTCCTGCTTACAGTGCAAAACTGGAAACATGTTGTCAATGAGCAAGTTCTTCTTCTTCTTAAAGAAAGCAGCTGGAATCTTAAACAGACTCTTTTCGGCTTCTAACTGCATTTTTCCTTCTTCTTCGTTACAAATCACTTGGACTCCATCATTTGGTGCCTTTCTGGCTTCCAATTTGGTGGATTCTCCTCCATGGCATTAAATTTATGTTCTTCCAAGGGGCGGGGGGAGAGAAACTAATTTGGATTTTTCTTAAGGGCCAAACAGGGAAAGCGTAGGGTCCTGCTACCATTTCCTCACAATTTAAGAGTAAACTCGGCAGGTACCTCTACGGCTCTTGCGACAGGACCCTCCCCTTCTTCTGCTTGTCGACCCCTCTTCTTTAAATTTACGATACTTCGGAAGAAGTTACTCACTCAAAGAACATCTAAATTCATTAAAACATCAATTGCCTCTCTGTAAAACTTCTTTCAATGGAAGCTGGTAACGGAACATCCACAATCAGGTTAATATCTAGTGAAAGTTTAAAATTTTGGGATAGGGTATGCAGTTTATAAATTCCAGGAGTACTTGCAGTGCATTCAAAGAGAACTAGAGAAAGTTGATCTATTGAACGTTAAGTTTTAAAAAGGTACTGCTTTTAACAAAAGGTATTGAAAAAGTACTACTTTTAACAGGAAGTACTGAAAAAGTACTACGTTCGATAAAGTATTCAAAAAGTACTACTTGGATCCTAAAAGTACTCAGTACTACCCGTGCAACCAGCGAATAAGATATTGTAGCAGTACCCAAATGAAATTAATATTGAAAATTTTAAAAAATATTAAAAATCGGTTAACTCTTGTTCCCAGAGAAGCGGAAGCAAAAATATTATCAAAATGAATTTTGCAAATGTGATTCACCTCGGGAAACACAGAAAATAATAAATGAAAAAATAAAGAATGTTACAACAAGAAATATTCCATCTCACATTACAAGTCATGAAGGAGTTAAGATAACTGATGAGAGAGGGAGAAATGTTTAATTCATGGTCCAACTTTTAGAAAAGTTGGACATGGTCTTGTGGATCAAATTTCTGCTGGAACACATAATCATAGAAAATATTTACCAAATAAAGTAGATAAGACTATATTTATGTACCCTATCCGGTTCTCGGAGTACCAAAAAAGCCGTTACTAGTTTGAAAAATGGATTTTCGACAGGGTTTGATGGTATATCGACTTCTCTGTTTAAAGAATTAGCTGGTGTACTTTTTCAGCCGCTTTTATATATTTTTAATTCTTGTAAAAAAATGGATTTTTCCCAGTTTGTCTTAAAGTAGCTAAAATTTTACCTTTGTTTAAAAAAGGTGATAAAGATAACCCAAACAATTATAGGCCTATTACTATTTTATCACCTGTTTCTAAAATTTTTGAAAAGATAATAAAAAGTCGATTTATTTCACTTCTGGTAAAGAATAAGTTTTTTTTCTCTTAATCAGTTTGGTTTTTTGAGCGGTAGATCAACAGAGCAAGCAGTAGCTGCTTTACATAATTTCTTATCAGAGGCTATGGATGGTAGTTATTTGGCGGCAAACTATATTTTTTGACATAAAAAAAAGCTTTTGATACAATAGATCATGCAATTTTTTTTGATAAGTTGGAAAATATAGGAATCCGTGGAATAGCTCTGAATTTAATGAGATCGTATTTATCTGAAAGAAGTTTTAAAGTCCAAGTCTGTGAGGAATCATCTCATATTTTTCCGTTAGAAAATATAAGGGTACCGCAGGGATCTGTATTGGGGCCGATACTTTTTTTTTGATTTATGTAAATGATCTTCCAAATCGCATGCCTTCAGGTGATAAGTTACCAATATTGTTTGCGGATGATACAGCAATTAGTTTGAGGACGGGCAACGAGGAGGACCTACGATTGTCCCTGGAGACCGTTGCTTTGATTGTAAATTCTTGGTTTCATGATAACCGATTAATACCTAATTTATGGAAGTCGGAATTTATGGTTTTTGGGAGAAGTTCGAGGTCAGTGAAGCGTGTGTCATTTCAAATTATTAATATTGGAGCTTCCTCCATAAAAAGAGTGGATGTGTTTATATATTTAGGTATTTATATTGATTCAAATCTGTCGTTTAAGGCACATATTAATAAACTTAAAGCAACAGTGTCCAGGAATCTCGGTTGTTTGCATAGATTAAAGTTTCTGTTTCCATACCAAATCATGAGAACTTTATATTTTTCATTAATTGAATGTTATTTCCAGTGTTGCCCGAGCGTTTGGATGTTGACTTTCCCTTCACATTTACGAGGACTCCAAATTGTTCAAAATAAATCAATAAGAATCCTGGACCATTTTTTAGCACACCCTAGGAAGACAGAGGAATTATCTGAAATTAAAAAATCTTTTCTATTTCTTGATATTCTTGATTTACAACAAATTTTTCACCTTAATTTGGGCATATGGTTTTTGAAAATCCAACATAAAGATCATTTTTTCAATAGTATGAAACTTTTGGTTGAAAATAAACATAACCATTTATCAAGAGCTGGGATTAAGTTTCTTTTCCCGTTTGTCAAAATTGAGGGATCAAAACTAAGTTTAAGATATCAACTTCCTCAGATTGCGAATAAATATAAGTTATTTGAATTAGTTAGTCAATCACCATCACTATACATATATAAAAAGAAATTGAAAAAGATGGTCCTTTCAGCCTACAGTAGCGGGGATTGATTGTATTATTGATTTATTTATAAATTATTAAGTAAATCCCATCCCTATCTCCGTGAGTCGATAGTTAAGTTATGTTTTTTTTCATTTCTTCTTTAAATTTATTTTAGATTTTGTTATGTTCTTATCAATTTTTCTTTCCTTTTTTGAAGCTATGTTAGCGGGAAGTGTAATTTTTTTCCCCTATTGTTTGATAAAGGAGACATTACGAGATTCCTCTCTTCTCCTTTGTACAAAATTTATGTATATGTTTTTGGTAAATAAAAACAAGTTCAAGTTCTTCATTGACAGATTCTGGCGCTATATTCCAAAACCTTAACTTGAAACCATTTTTATACCTTAGATTTTCCTTAACCTAAGATCCCTTATTTTTGAAAAGTGAAAACAAAGGACATTTTCTTCTTACCAGTAACTGCCAACTAGCTGTATTACTGCTTAAAAGAGAGTCGGAACAAAAATCCCAGGTAAATAAGATTTGGTAAACATTCAGGTGCAACCTTTGGAGAGTTATCATTCCTACATTCTACCATTTCTTTTTGGCTAGAAAACCCGTCTCGGCTTTAAAATAGAGGGATCTCTCTAAAACAAAATATTAAAAACTATTGACTTTCTATATAAAATTCATTTAAAATCTTTCCTGTTCTTTTGTATTAAAAAAAAATTAACGGATGAGGAACTAAATGAAGAATTCATATATCATCAGCCAAATATAATTTCTTTTTCTATATGGAAGATTTGATGGAGACATGAAAAAGGGCATGACTTATGTCTATATCTTTCCTAGTTCTCCATGAATTAAACAACTTGAGAGTAAAATATTACTTTATTTTCTTTTGAACTGAAAGCAAAAATTTGACTAAATTTTCAAAATTACACTTCTTTTGTGTAATTTTTTATGATTAATATTTGGCAGAGGTATTGAGATTCTCTTATGTAATCATTTTAAAAATTGCAGCCCGTTTTGGGAAATTGGAACAGCTTTCTAAAACTATCCAAATTTTTAGTCACTAATCCTAATACCACTGCCAAATATTAATTGTAAAAAATTACCCAAAAGAAGAGCAATTTTCAAAAGTTAGTTTTTTGTAAAGTTAGCATCATCTTAAAACCACTGCCAAATATCAATTATAAAAAATGCCACAAAAGAAGTGTAATATTGCTAATACTCTACTACAAGCACAAATAATAGGAATTGTGATTTCCAAAGGGCTAAAATATTTTGGGAAATAAGGGGCACGGGGGATACTTGCACTGCAATCACCTTTAACGCCTGAAAAAGCTACCAGGACTTGTAATTTCCATCAAATGTGTCCTCTTCGAATTTTCTACGACAACTCTTTCCATACTGAGTGCCTTGGTGAAAGAGTATATAATACAAACAGGCCATTTTGCGCTTTACTTAACAAGGGCTATGGCGCTGCCAATGACACAAGTAAAACCTTATTTTTATACAGAAGGGCGGTCATTTGAGTTTTTTTCCCCCTGGGGTTTTGAACTGAGTCTGTAGTCATAGACTACTAAAGAAGGGTTCATTCAAAAATGATTTTAAACTCTAGTACCCTTTTTAAACAACACAAGAGATCATGCCACAGAGAAGCATCAAATTCAACTGAATTAATAATTAAATACATGCAAGTAAAGGAAAAAACTAACAAACGTGAAAGGAAAGGTGGGTTTTACTGCTTGTCGCCATACTGAGTATGTAGGGATCCTCAGACAAGAACATAAAAACAGAACTAGAAATTATTTTTTCAAATTCCACGTTTGTTCCATCTTGTTTAAGGTAGGAGAAAGCAAAGACCATCTTTTAAACACAATATATTTTGCTCACTATAGCCTAGAGCAAGATACTACTTGACATTATATAACATATTAAACAAAAATATAAACCATGACAAATTAATCATTACGCAAGATAAAACATTAATTTTTTCTAACGCCTAACAATCACCTAGGTAAACATTCCTAGAAACACCCTACATTAATAAATTAACTAAAAAAAAAACCATCAATTTCTCTAAAACATACCCAGGGCAACAACAACCATCCAAATACAACTCCAGCCACCCATAAAAAACCCATGTTGAGTTTTTAGGAATGCCCAGGAAGTACGTAAAAAATAACTCAAACATAACAAACTATGCTCGAGATGAGCATAACATATTATAATTTATGGGGCCCCAGTTCTGCAGACTTTTCGAGGAAGATATATGTGAATTCCACATTTTAATCACGATATGGTGTTGAACCCTGACAAGCATTCCTTAAAAAAATTATGCAGTGTGTTCCTGGGTTTGCAGAGTTTGAGCTGGTGATATTTTTAACAAATCAAACTCAAATCAATGAAACCTGAAAATAACTGCAATTACAATATATAACCAATTCAAACTGAAAACAAACAGAGTACCAAAAAGAGGAGTAAAACTAACACCCCTTGTGGACCGTCATAATAGTATAGGCTCCTGTAGATCCAACTGATGGAGATAATAGTGACTCGGATGAACTTTACTCAAAGCTACGGGAACAATTAGACAGGACCCCAGAGAGAAATAAGGTGTTTTTATTAGAGAATTTTTCTACCATATTGGTAGAAATAGAGATAGATGGTATCCTAGCCTTATAGTGTGAGGGAAACTTTCCAGAAGCAGTTGAAAACTAAATTTGAACACGTGGAAAACTGATGGGATAATTTTAGGAAAATGGTTAATGAAGCAGATGGTGTCTTAGGGAGGAAAGCTTTAGGATACCAGCTAGGAAAATTAGTGAAAATGCATTAGGTTCAGCATTGAGGAGGAGGAGCAGCAGTTGTAGAAGTTGCAATAGTAGGCTAACAAAAATATTAGTAACCACATAGCGGGCTTTGAACTTGTCAAACTTGTAGTCGTTGTACCAGTAGAAATGACAGTAGTAGTATTAGTAGGATTCGTATAGTTCATTTCGGTGGATTCAACATGACGGACAGTTTCAGCTTAATACTCTAAGCTCTTCCAGATATGCTTTTTTTGGCGGAATATTTTTTCGCATACATCCACTATGAGTTCTTTGATGATAAGATAAATTGGAATTTGAAGTAAAACCTTTCTCACATATATGACATTTGAAAGGTTTTTCTCCAGTATGAGTTCTTTGATGATTAGATAGGTCGTTTTTATGGCGGAAATTTTTTTGACATATATCACACTCGAATGGTTTTCTGCAGTATGAGATCTTCGATGTTTAGTCAAATACCAAGTAGAACTAAAAACGTTTCTCACATAAGTCACATACGAAAGGTTTTTCTCCACTGTGAGTTTTTTCATGATGAGATAAACCTGAAATTGAAGAAAAACTTTTTTCACATGTATGACACTTTGAAAGGTTTTTCCCCAGTATGAGTTCTTTGATGATTAGATAGGGTGAATTTTTGGCGGAAATTTTTCTCACATATATCACATTTGAAAGGTTTTTCTCCCGTATGAGTTCTTTGATGATTAGATAGGTGGGTTTTTTGTCGGAATTTTTTTTCACATATATCACATTTGAAAGGCGTTTCTCCATTATGAGCTTTTTTATGATAGAAACAAACTGACCTTGAAGTAAAACATTTCTCACATATATCACATTTGACAAGTTTTCCTCCAATAGGAGTTCTTTGATGATCAGACAGATGAGATTTCTGTAGCAAGGCTTTCTCAGATGCATCATCTTCGAAAGGTGTTTCTCCAGTACGACAAATCTCCTGTTTTACCGTATCATTTTCAGCAAATACATAAATACTACTTGACAGTTCATTCTCCTGACAATCCACAATCATTTCTTGTTTTAGACATACGCTTATCAGATCAGGCATGCAAGGTGTTCCACATCTTTGTTTGCTGACATCATTTTCACAAGATCTTACAATAGGTGCACCTAAAAAATAATGTATAATTCATTCAAAATGAATCACTTTGTCTTGTATTGTTGTCCTTTTTTTTAGATGCAAACAATTTAGCTTCTAAGATTTTGAATTTTACTGTTCCTTGATTTTTATGATCCTATCTTTGATGACTAATTTATAACAGCTAAATTGTCTACACTGCCTCTTCGATAATTGAAGGATCTTTTTAGCGATTAATTAAAAAACCTTTTTCCACAAAATAAGTTTTTCAAAGAAAAGTAAAGAACTCTATTAAAACAAAAAATGAACAAAAATAAAATCAAATAATCTACCAAGCATGAAACTACCACAAATCAGCATCGATAAATAAATGAAACCCAGAACGAACAGAAATTACAATAAATAACCGAGTCAAACTCAAAACGAGCAGAAATTAACATAAGTTGGGCGCAAAACCCCTACGCCTTCCCAAGGCCAGAACAAAATTTGCACTTTACTTAAAAAAATATAAATGGATGTGCATTTTCAGTTTAATATACATATACAGATATTTTAGTAATCAAAATGTTAATATTACTTGATTTATTAAAGTTATAAAAGTAAAAACATTTACTTTTTCGTTTTTTTTTCGAGGGGCGTTAGTCACTATCCAATCTCTTTCAACTATTTAAAAAAGGCACTAGCCCTTTCAATTTCCAATTGAATGAGTCCTTTTGAAGTTTCGTTTCTACGACAACGCTTTCAAAAAACTTTATATGCCCCCAGGGCATAACTTACAAGCCTTGCACTGAGGGGTCTGAGGGGGTTATCATCCTAAAAGAAAAAATTTCGAGAACTGTCAAATACGTTGAACAAAATGGATATCTCAAAATTTGAATTCGATGTGTTTGGGAAAATGGTAGGCGTGAGAGGGCCGTTAGTCGCTATCCAATCACTTTCAACTATTTAAAAAAGGCACTAGCCCTTACAATTTCCAATTGAATGAGCCCTTTTGAAGTTTCTACGACAATGCTTTCAATAAAAAACTTTGCATGCCCCAGGCATAACTTACAACCCTTGCCCTTAGGGCTGTGGGGGAGGGGTTGGCATCCTTAAAGACATAATTTCCAAAACTTTCAACTACGTTGAATAAAATGGCTATCTAAAAATGTTGATTGTTTGGGGAAAAGGTGGGCGTGAGAGGGGGTTAGTTGCCCTCAAATCACTTTCGACTATTAAAAAGGGTACTAGTCCTTTAAATTTCAAATCGAATGAGCCCTTTTTCAAGTTTCTACGACAAAGATTTCAATAAAAACCTTATATACCCCAGGGCATAACTTATAATCCTTGTCCTGAGGGTTGTGGGGGAGTGTCCTCCTCAAAAATATGTTTTCTATCTGGAAATCAAACTACCCTGAACAAAATGGCTATCTCGAAATTTTTATAGGATGTGTTTGGGGGAATGATGGGCGTGGGGTGGGGGCTAGTTGCCCTCCAATCACTTTCGACTATTAAAAAGGGCACTAGCCCTTTGAATTTCCAGTTGAATGAGCTTTTATTGAAGTTTCTACGAAAATGCCTTCCTTAAAAACCTTATATACCCCCAGGGCATAACTTAAAACCCTTGCCCTGAGGGATATGGGGGAGTGTCCTCCTCAAAAACATATTTTCTATCTGGAAATCAACTACGTTGCTACGCTGTACAAAATGGCTATCTCAAAATTTTATTGGATGTGTTTGGGGGAATGAAGGGCGTGGGGGGGGGGGGCTAGTTGCCCTCCAATCAATTTCGACTATTAAAAAGGGTACTAGCCTTTGAATTTCCAATCGAATGAGCCTGTTTTGAAGTTTCTACGACAACGCCTTCTATAAAAAACCTCATATGCCCCAGGGCATAACTTAAAACCCTTGCCCTGATGGTTGTGGGGGAGTGTCCTCCTCAAAAAACATATTTTCCATCTGGAAATCAAGTACGCTGAACAAAATGGCTATCTCAAAATTTTGATTGGATGTGTTTGGGGAATGATGGGCGTGGGGGGGGGGGGCTAGTTGCCCTCCAATCAGTTTCGACTATTAAAAAGGGAACTAGCCCTTTGAATTTCCAATCGAATGAGCCTGTTTTGAAGTTTCTACGACAACGCCTTCTATAAAAACCTTATATGCCCCCAGGCCATAACTTAAAACCCTTGCCCTGAGGGTTGTGAGGTAGTGTCCTCCTCAAAAACATATTTTGTATCTGGAAAACAACTACGCTGAACAAAATGGCTATCTCAAAATTTTGATTGGATGTGTTTGGGGGAATGATGGGCGTGGGGGATGGGGGGGGTAGTTGCCCTCCAATCAGTTTCGACTATTAAAAAGGGTACTAGCGCTTTGAATTTCCAATCGAATGAGCCTGTTTTGAAGTTTCTACGACAACGCCTTCTATAAAAACCTTATATGCCCCCAGGCCTTAAATTAAAACCCTTGCCCTGAGGGTTGTGAGGTAGTGTCCTCCTCAAAAAAACATATTTTCTATCTGGAAAACACTACGCTGAACAAAATGGCTATCTCAAAATTTTGATTGGATGTGTTTGAGAGAATGATGGGCCTGGGGGGGGGGGCTAGTTGCCCTCCAATCACTTTCGACTATTAAAAAGGGCACTAGCCCTTTGAAGTTCCAATCGAATGAGCCTGTTTTGAAGTTTCTACGACAACGCCTTCTATAAAGCCTTATATGCCCCCCAGGGCATAACTTAAAACCCTTGCCCTGAGGGTTGTGGGGGAGTGTCCTCCTCAAATACATATTTTCTATCCGGAAATCAACTACGCTGAAACAAAATTGCTATCTCAAAATTTTGATTGGATGTGTTTGGGGGAATGATGGGCGTGGGGGGGGGGGGCCTTACGCTGTAACCTATCACGGGGGACGGGTCTGGTAGGGAAAGGCGGGGCGACCGTGGGGGGGGGGGCTAGTTAACCTCCAATCCCTTTCGACTATTAAAAAGGGTACTAGCCCTTTGAATTTCCAATCGAATGAGCCTGTTTTGGAGTTTCTACGACAACGCCTTCTATAAAAACCTTATATGACCCCAGGGCATAACTAAAACCCTTGCCCTGAGGATTGTGGGGGAGTGTCCTCCTCAAAAACATATATTTCTATCTGGAAATCAACTACGCTGAACAAAATGGCTATCTCAAAATTTTGATTGGATGTGTTTGGGGGAAACTGATGGGCGTAGGGGGGGGGGGGCTAGTTGCCCTCCAATCACTTTTGACTATTAAAAAGGGCACTAGCCACTCCAATTTCCAATCGAATGAGCCTTTTTCGAAGTTTCTACGACGACTCCTTCGATACGAAGTGCCCCGGGTATGGAGAACCCCCAAAAAAACAACACATTGTGCTCACATCGTTCTTTACTTAGGCAGCGCTAGGGCGCTGCCTATGACTTATAATATTTTTAAATCCTTAAACCCGAGGTTGTATATTCAATTCTTTAATGATACAACTGTATATAAACAATATGGCTATACTATTTTATCCATGTATATTTTAAACTCTCCACTTCTATTAATTATTAAATTCAAGAATAAATTCCACAAAAGAACTTTTTCAAAGAAAAGTAAAGAGCCATAGTATCCAAAAACGAGCGAAAAAAAATAGTGATTTTGCTTTATGGACTTCCATTGTTCTTCCATCTTAGCTCTGAGGTCAGATAAGATCTGAAATGTTTGGGGAAATGATGAGTGTGTGGGTGTGTGTGGGGGGGCATTCGCCCCCGATCGCTTTTGACTATCAATAAAGGCACTAGCCCTCTCAATTCCCAACTGAATGATTAAGTTTCTATGACAACACTTTCTACAAAAGCCTTATATACCCCCCGGGAATGTGTGGGGGGGGTTTGTCATCCTAGAAGACCTTATTACCGGACCTTTCAACTACATTGAACAGAATAGCTATCTCAAAATTTTGATTGGATGTGTTCGGGGAAATGGTGGGCGTGAGAGGGGGTTATTTGCCCTCCAATCACTTTCGACTATTAAAAAGGGGCACTAGTCCTTTCAATTTCCAATCGAATGAGCCCTTTTTTGAAGTTTCTACGACAACGCTTTCTATAAAAACCTTATATTCTCCCTTAAAACCCTTGCCCTGAGGGCTGTGGGGGGGGGGGGAGGTGTCATCTTCAAACACCTTATTTCCAGAACTTTTAACTACGCTGAATAAATTGGCTATCTCAAAATTTTGATTGGATGTATTTGGGGAAATAGTGAGCATGAGAGGGGGGGGGGGGGGTGGTACTTACACTCCATTCACTTTCAACTATTAAAAAGGGCACTAACCCTTTCAATTTCCAATCGAATGAGCCCTTTTGGAATTTTCTACGACCACAATTTCTATAAAATCCTTATATACCCCTAGGGCATAACTTACAACCCTTGCTCTGAGGGCTATGGGGGGAGTATAACCCTCAAGAAATAATTTCCGAACCTTTCAACTACGTTGAACAAAAGAGCTATCTCAAAATTTTGATTGGACGTGTTTGGGGGAATAATGGGCGTGAGTGGGGTTAGTTGCCCTCCAATCACTTTCGACTATTAAAAAGGGAACTGGCCCTTACAATTTTCAATCGAATGAGCCATTTTTGAAGTTTTCTACGACGACACTTTCTATAAAAAAACTTATATGCCCCCAGGGCCCAACTTACAACGCTTGCCCTGAGGGGTGTGTGTGAGGGGGGGGGGGGGGAGGGTCATCCTCAAAACACATAATTTCCAGAACTTTCAACTACGTTGAACAAAACAGATAACTCAAAATTTCGATTGGATGAGTTTCAGGAAAGGGTGGGCGTGAGAGGGGGGTTAGTTACCCTCCAATCACTTTTGACTATTAAAAAAAAGGCACAAGCCCTTTCAATTTACAATCGAATGAGGCCTTTTGAAGCTTCTACGACAACGCTTTCTATATAAACCTTATATACCCCCAGGGCATAACTTACAACCATTGCCCTGAGGGCTCTGGGGGGAGTTTCATCCTCAAAGACATAATTTCCGGACCTTTCGACTCCGTCGTACAAATCAAAATTTTGATTGGATATGTTTGGAGAAATGATGGGTGTGAGAGGGGTGTTAATTTTCCTCCAATCGCTCTCGACTATTAAAAAGGGCAAACGCCCTTAAAATTTACAATCGAATCAGCCCTTTTCGAAATTTCTACGACAACTCCTTCGATACGAAGTGCCCTGGTCTAAAAAAAAAAGAAAAAAAAAAAGAATACATTGTGCCCACATCGTTCTTTACTGATCTAAGATCGTTGACTGATCTAATAAAATATACGAGGAGTAACCGTTTATTGATTAATATTAAAAAAAACAAATTACATGATTTTTTCTACTATTAAAAAGGTAAACACTGAACTATCTTTAACAGCTGATGGACATTTAATATATAAAGTTTCAAAATTTAAATATTTAAGCGTAATTATTGATGAATTATTGTCATGGAAAGAACATGTAAATTGAATATCTATAAAAATTGCAAGAGGGGCTGGGATTTTGTATAGACTTAAAAATTTCATTCCGCAAAAAGTTTTTGCGAACCCTTTATTTTACTCTTGTTTATCCTTATATGCGTTTATAATTGTTTTTTTTTTTTTTAACGTATTGTTACTAATTCTTTTTTTTATAATTTAAAGAGAATTCAAATCTTACAAAATAGAGCTGTAAAGTCGATTTATTTTAATAGACTTAATACTAAAGAAGTTTTTCTTAAATCTCAGTTGCTAACAGTGAGACAAATTTGTCAGCTCCAAACTGCTGTTTTCATGTATAAATACTTGAATAATCTAGCACCCCCAGGACTAACACAACTTTTCCTTTTTCATTTCTCGTCATATTATCATGCTTATCCAACGTCGTCATCTACACATTTTTCTCTTATCTCGGATATTTGTGTCACAGGCAAAGAGCAGCTTTTTCTATCAAATACGTTGGAGTAAAATTATGGAACAGTATTCCGCTGGAAATAAAAGATTCTGTTTCAGTTCCGTCATTTAAATATAATTATAAGAAACATCTTCTTTCTACTAGTACAAATAAATAGTTTTTAGGGGGAGTCTCTTTATGTAGTGTACAGTGCCTTTTTTTTTTTTTTTTTTTTTTTTTTTTTTTTTTTTCAAAGTTTGTTTGTTTGTCAATTTGTTGCTTGTCAATAATTAGTGATAGTATTTGTATGAATATTCGAGTTCTCCAGGGATTACACTTAGGCCCTAGAGATCATTGATCAGTCTTTTTTTTTTTTTTTTTTTTTTTTTTTTTTCAAAGTTTGTTTGTTTGTCAATTGTTTGTTTTTCAATAATTAGTGATACTATTTGTATGAGTATTCGAGTTCTCCAGGGACTACATTTAGGCCCTAGGGATTATTGATCAGTCCCTGGAGTTGTGTTTTATTTGTGTATTTATATTGAATAAAGTCAAAGTTCAAAGTACTTAGGCAGCGCTATTGCGCTGCCTATGAAAAATCGAGAAGACTTTAAATATTCTTTTCGTCATTAATAAAAAGACTATGTCAATTAAAAACTAAAAGAAATCGATTAAAAAAAAACTGTCGCTAAAAAACATTTTACAAAGAAAAGAGTTACATTAAACCAAAGATGGGCAGAAGAAAAGTCAAATAATTTTCAAGTGTTAAATTCCCATTTGTCACTATCAATAAATATATGAAACCCAAAACAAACAAAAATTACAATAATTAGCCCAGCCAAATTAAAAACGTGCAGAAACTATGATTGTGCCTTCTAAAGACCAGAAAATACTTGGCACTTCAATGAAAACAAAATACATTTTAAATGTTATCTCCCTTTAAAGTTTTATAAATTCAAAATTTTTATGACTTCCAGTGATGCATATCAGTATTGTTGTACACTTGAAAAATTATTTGACATTTTCCTGCTCATTTTCGGTTAGTGTAGCTCTTTACTATTTTTAAAAACTTCTCTGTGGAATTGTCTTTTTAAACCATTTGACACAAAAGGTCAAACATGCCCCCTTATTCCCGATAACGAATACTATACGTAAACAACAGGCAGATTTAAACATAAAAGTGTGGAATGTTGCATCTTTTGTCACAAGAAAGATCACTGATGTGTATATTTTTCCCCCAAGGGTGATTATATTGACCTAGTGATCCTAGAAAATAGGGAGAGGGGTCATTTGATTGGAAACAGAAAGTTCTAGTGCCCTTTTTAAGTTACCAAAATGACTGGAGAGGGTAACTATCCCCTATCACAAACGTGTTTTTTCTAAAAGACATCTAATCAAAATTTTAAGACAGCCATTTGGTTCAGCATAGTTGAAAAGTCCACTAACTATGCCTTTAAAGATCACCTGAACCCCAGAGACACCAGGAGAAGGGTTATAAGTTATACAAATTGTCGACTGTTCACATATAGTAGTTGTGATTGAGAAATATTTGAAAAATTTTTGGGGAGGGTATTTTCTACAGGGGGGGGGGGGGTGTTGTGGGGAAGTACTCCGGAGGAATTTTTAAGGGGGAATTTACACAGGGTGGGGAGGATTCACTTTCAAGATTTGGAAAACGGCCAGACATTTAATAACAAAAAACGAGTTTTTCAACTGAAAGTTCGGAGTAACATTAAACCTTAAAAGCGAACTAATATTATTCTGTCCCGCTGATAATATTGATATTAACTAAATAAAATACCAAAGATATTATTCACGATTCAGTTTGGATTTAAAGAGCAAATAATTATGAACAATTCCTGTTTTCATTAAATTTGAAAGTGACATAAGGCTGAAATGAAATAAGAAATTAATAAGAAAGTTGAAATAAAATAAGGCTGATTGCGCCCCGTACACTAAACTTTCCACTTCTTCGGCTTTTAGTATTGCATTAGTGAAACTAAAATGGCCTTTGAAAAGAACATTGTGACTATGGTTTGGAACACTGGCAAAACAAGCTGAGGAAAAACTCAAGAAGAAGAAAAAATGAGGATATTTCCAACCAGTGAAAAAAAAGCAAAAAAAGACATCTGACTAGCCGACCTCAGAGCTAAGATGGAAGAACAATGGAAGTCCATAAAGCCAAATCACTAAGATTTACAATAAAACTGGAAAAAACGACCATTAGAATAAATAGACCCTTTCTATGTAATGTTGAAAAGGTTACAGAATAAAAAAGATATTGAATTACAATTAAAAAATTAAATCTCAGTTCATTTTATTTAATGCCTTTTTAAAAGTCAATCGCCTACCAGGTCTGGCATCATCTGAAATTTCATTAAGTTGCGAAATATTATGATTTAAAAGAGATAAATCTAAATTAATATTTTCATTATAAATCGGGCTCAAATAAGCTTCTCTTTTATCTCTTTATTAGGGCTAATTTTTGGTGTTTATACTCATTAACTTTGATAGCCTCTTTGAAAATTATGGAGGATCAGTTGGCTTTCTCAAAATTTAGATCAGATGTATTTGGGGGGGGGGGGGGGGGAAGAGTTGCGTGGGGGAGACCTGATTGCTCTCCAATCACTTTCGACTCTTAAAAAGGACACCAGAACTTTCAATTTTCAATTCTTATGACAACTCCTTCCACGAAAAGTGCATTGGTGAAAAAAAATAATAATAATAATGCATTGTGCCCACTTCGCTATTTACTTAAGCAGCAGTATGCCTATGAAAAGCAACTTTTACCATAGAATAACTCCAATTGTCTCTAATAATTTCTGATGTTTTTCTTATACATAATATTTTTAAGAGCAAATGACAGGTTTCTAATAAATATTTTTTTTCATTTTAAATCTTTAAAAGTTTTAAATTTTCCAAATATCTTCATTCCAAAAGAGAGGTGACCTGATGTGGCTCCCTCCTTTTTTTATCACCACAAATGTGTCAACTTATTTTTTTGTGAACAATCAAAACATTTCCAGCCATAAAAAAATCTAATAATACAAAACTACACTAGTTGCCAGACAAAAAGCAAATCATCAAACAGTTTGTGGTAACGAAGTGTAAGTAAGGAGCGACTCGGCTCAATAGTAACTGAAATACTAAAAAAGGAATTTTTATGAAAATTCATACATTATAAGAATCGATTTTGTTGTCGATTTCAAATATTCGAAGCTCAGTAAGTTTAGTGTTACCATTAAAAGTTACAAGCGTAAGAAAATTTGCAAAATTTTCAAAGGGGGGGAAGGAAGATCCTAAAATATCAAGCACTCACTCCCCAAGGTATTTGTTTCGAGCCAATGATCCTAGAAAAATTGGAACATGTTACAGTTCTAGTGCCCTTTTTAAATGACCAAAAAGACTGGAGGGGGACTATCCCCCTAACATAACTCTTTTTCCTCAAAGAGATCCGATCAAAACTTCAAGATAGCCATCAGATTTAGCATAGTTGAAACGTCCACTAACTATGTCTTTGGGGATCACCTGAACTACTCGAACTCCCATAGACACTGGGAGAAGGGCTGTAAACAATACAAATTGTCGGTTGTTCCCATATAGTACTTTTCATTGGGAAATATTCGAAGGTTTTTGGGAGGGTATTTTCTGTAGAGAGGTAAGTTCTCGAGAGGAATTTTCAAGCGGGAATTCTACATAGTGGGGGGGGGGGTCGCAGTATTTCAAAAAGGTCAGAAATTTAACAAAGAAAAATACATTTTTCAACTGAAAGTGAGAAGTAACATTAAAACTTAAAACAAACCAATGGGAGCTTAAAAACTTAAAACAGCTTAAACTTAAAAACTTAAAACAAACCGATATTCTGTATGGGAGCTGCCTCCTCTTCCGCCCTTGCTCTTTATGCTAAATTTTTTTGTTCGTCCGACCCCCATAAAACGAATCCCTTTTTTAAGATAGTGAGACAGGCGAAATTTGAGCTCGATTAAACGACGTTAACTGCATGCCGCTAGTCGCCTAAAGTTTGAAAAAATTCAAATTCTTGGACAAAAAGCTAGTATATGGAGCAATAACTCCAGAACGGTAAGTAATAAAAGCCCCCGCTTAATATCTCAAAAGGAAGCTAATGTTGTTCTTAAAAATTTTTGTTGCCAGTTGGGAGTTTTCTAAGAATTTTATGGGGTTTTTACGCAATATGTCTCGAAATTAAGTTTTTTTTTTCATTAAAAAGTATTATGGAACTCATTTTTCAAACATAAAGGGCCTTTTATTCGAAATTTCATCGGAGGATTACCTTACTCGTTTACCAAAAAAAGACCCGTTGGACAGGTACAGGGGAGGTGAATCTAATTTCTATTTTAGGGACGGTAATCGGTGATTTTTCTTCAGCCTACAATCGATTTTTACCTATTGGACTCCACATCAGCATTAAACTAAATTGTATCCACATCAGGTGTGCAAATGCAGACCAAGGATAAACTATTTCTTGTGGCCATCCCATTCACCAGATCTTCGGTTGTAAACTACCCTCAAATCGTCAAACTTTATTTCATAATAAAAAATAAGTTTTATTTCATAATAACTCCTGTAACAGCAAACAGCTCTGGAGAGGAGCAAATGTGCTTCGACACAACAGCATCCAACATGGGAAGACTCAAAGGAACATGCGTCATATTGGAGAAAATGTTAGGAAGAGAATTTCTATACCTAACATGTCGTTACCATATCTTGGCAAATTTGTTAAGAGGCGTATTCGACATAAAAATAGGATAAATCACTGAATCTCATCCATACATTTTAAAGAGATTTCTCACTGCGTTACCGAGGATAGACAAAGGAAAATACGACACAGGTAACAGTGACAATCTAATACAAAAGCAGGTAACTACACAAGTGATTGCAAATATTACAGCTGAATTCCCAACCAAAATAACTGAGAGACATGACTATAAAGAGCTTCAATGCTTTTTTTTCTTGTAAAGCTTCAATGCTTCATGGTTCAATGCTTCAAAAGTTTATCTTGCAGCAAAAGAAGATTCGGGTATGTTGCATATTCTGTTAGACTATAAAGACATGGCAGAAATAACCCTGACATAATTTTCGAACCATTGGTGGTATTTGAATGCAGAGTTGGCGGGATTATCTGTTTTTGATCCCACCATTACAGACTAGGAAAAGTTGTTCTAGGCTAAAAAATTGCTCAGTACCAAGAGCCATCAGAGCAAGCTAAGGTTACAAATCCAAAAGTTAGGAAAGAAAAATTAGAAGAGGTAGTTGATGGAGGATTGGTAAATTTGATAGTCGGGGTTCGAGATTTCCCTAAAAAAAATGAACAGTTCTTGTATGGCAAGTTTTATATTCTGGTCTTTTTTAGTCAATTATGAAAAACCCCAAATGGTCCAAATTCAGCGATTAGACATTTCCGGGAAAAAGTTATGTAGCAAAAATGTGCCAACCTAAAATATTGCCAATACATCCATTTGAAAACCTGAAAGCACACATTAGTTTTTTATTCACCTTAACATCCCTCTAAACAATTAATGAAAGTTTCACCTTAACATTAGCCTTAGAAGTAGAAGCAGTTGTTGTTGGAAGCACATAGTACCTTTTAGTTATTTCGTTTTAATGATACGCTCACTAGATAGCCTGGATTCATACAGTATCTTTTGATTTAATGTATCACTCCCTTCGACATTCCCTAAAAGTTTCAACTTAATACTCTAAGTCTTTTGTTTGGTTCAACAACTTCCTCAATACGACCTAAAGGCGTCAAGTTGATAATCTAAGCTGTTTCTGATACAGTTGATACTTTCATTTGGCAACCTGTATACACATTATGTGTTTTGATTTAGTCCAACAACTTCCTCAATATTTCGTAAAAATTTCACCTGAAACCTCTTAAACGTACTGGAAGTACTAAACTAGAAGTAGTAATTATCTGATCCAAATTATGTCTTTTTATTAGTTCAGCCTCTCCCTCAACATGTCCTAAAACTTTCAACATAATGCTCTGAGTTGTTCTTGAAATACTGTTTAAACACCCATTTGGTAGCATACAAGCACATAGTGTGTTTTGATAAGTTCAAACTAACACATAAGATCCCATGAAAGCTTTGCCTTAATATCATTAGCCTCAAAGTAATCACAGTAGTAAGCACGTTGTGCTTTTGGGTCATTTCCCCCCCCCCCCCCCCCCCCCCCCCCCCCCCTCTCAAACATAATCTGGAAGTTTCAACTTAATATTCTATACTGCTCCTGAGATATTGCTAATACCCACTTTTGACAACCTATATGGACATAATAGGTTTTAAATTAGTTAAACATCTCCCATAAACATCCATCATAGTTTCACCTCATCATACTTTGCCTCAGTCGCAGTCGTAGCAGTATAAACATAGGGCCTTTGGTTCTTTCAACATATCACTCAACATACCCTGAAAGTTTCTACTTAGTACCCTAAGCAGCTACTTGGATTTTGCTGTTTGACAATCTCCGTGCACATATCATGTTTTGATTTATTTCAAAGTCCCTTCGGCATTCCCTGAATTTTTCACCTTGATAAACTCAGCTTCAGTAGTAATAGTAGTAGCTGAAGTAGTAGTAAGAAGTAGCAGAATTTTAGTAGCACACATATAGTGCCCTTCCGTTTGTTCAATATCCCGCACAATACACCCTGTAAGTTTCAACTTAATATTGTAAGCCTTCCTAAGATATTGCTGATACCTCCTTTTGACGGCCAGCATACAACTATTAGGCCTTCATGTAGTCCACATTTTCCCTAAATATTTTCTTTTCCTTAATACTCTTAGCCTTTGTAGCAGTATTAGCAATAATAGCAGCAGTATGAACGTACTGCCTTTCGGTCATTCGAATGTCCCCCACATCATGCCGAGAAACTTTCAACTTAATAATTTAAGCCGTTGTTGAGATATTGCTGATATACCCTTTCTAAAATCTGTATGCAAATAGCGTTCTATTTAGTTCAGATTCTCCCTCAACCTTCCCTGAAGTTTTCCCCTTAATACCCTTAGCCTTGGTAGCAGTCACAGTAGATGAGGTAGTTGCAGAAGTCGTAGTAGTAGCAGCAGTGGTAGTTGGCGTAGCAGCAATATTATTAGAGTACATATATCGCCCTCTGGTCAATTGATCACCCCCTTATCCGTTCCTGAAAGTATCAACTTAATACCCTAAACTGTTCATGAGGTACGTCCTTTTGACAACGTTCGTGCACGTATTGAATTTTAATTTAGTTCAACACTGGTCTCATAATTCCTGAGAACTTCACCTTGATACCTTTAGCTTTTTAGGCATCAGGGTTCAAACATGCTCCACTTTCCCAATGATTTATGTTAAATGTAAAAAATGGGAGAATTGCATAGCTTACAGCCCTTTTGCCCAAGGACTGTGGGCGGTTGTTGTCCCAAGAGGCATAGTTATTGGAACTTGCAACTATGCTGAAAAAATATGTATATAAATGTTTGTATAAGTTAAAATGTTATCCGACCGCATGAACAGGAGATCCTATAAGCACCACTCCCCAGTCAGGGGCTGATTTCATCTTTCTCACAGCATTCACAGGTCTTAAATTTATTTGAGCTACTGAATACTATGTTCTGGCTATATCTTTTTAAAATCTTTTTCAGTTGGTCGCCCAGCTTTGGAAAATGGAGTAACATTGTGAAATTTTTCTTCACGCCTGCCAATGGGACGCTTTCAATTAGAGATTGTGTTGTTCAAAATACAATTAAGTTTTTTGTATTGTTCAGCGATTTAATCCAGATAAAAAATTTCTTTCCTAATATTTAAAACCAACCGAGACTTTGTTTCAAATGGTGAAATGCAACTAGACTACTTAGATGCACCAAGCACTCAAATACATAAATTTCCCGCCCCTCAGTAATTTAAAAGAAAGTTTTTACTTTTTTCATTTTGGAAACGCAAACATATAGGAACAGATCAGGATATCTGAAGCATACCTTTGTCACCGTCAGTGCTGAGCTCCTGTTGAAGACGGTTAGAATTAACAATACAATCTGGAGATATGCCATGAGAAGTAGCAAAAAGATTGGCTTCGTGTTCTATTGAAAACATAGGATGTTTACTTCCAGAAATATCTTTATCACATCTGAGGTTTCATCTTCAGTTTCTACAAAGATTACAGTACAGACCACATAAAATGTTCAAAACATAACAAGTTTGTTCCTTATATAAAATCAATGCCAACGCAAAAGGTTCAAAAAAATAAATTTAAAAACTGAACTATTACACAAGGTTAGTGGTCTTATTATCAAAGAGTTTCCTCATCATGGGTGAAGGAATAGCTGTTACTTAGTAAAGAACAAACCACGGTCTATAGTAAAAATGAAGTTTAAGACTCGTTGGGAAATAAAATGAGAAAATATTGGCATTTCATGGCGATTGGTAGCTCAGCACTCAAGTGCGTATGCTGATTGACAGGAATGGTGACCATTATTCCGGTTTAAATTAATGGTAAAAACGGAAACAAATTTATGGAAATTTCAAAAACAAGCTTAAAATACCTACAAAATTGACACTAAAACGGGAATTGAAAGAGCACCATTGAAATGACCATAGTCAAAATTCTTCACCGGAGGGATTCAACCCTTCAGATTACAAGGCCAAGAAAACTTTTAGAAAACTCTCCAAGAAAACTATTTTAGTCTTTGTATCACGGATGGGTCTTTTTCTATAACCTTCGTCCCATTGTTATGTACGTGGTTGAAAACCTTTAGCCAGAGGTTCAAAATATTTGGTCTTGAATACTCCTTCTCAGCCCTAAGAATTTGAAACTAAAAACAACGTAGGCATTTTGATAAAAAACAGCCAAACGAAAAAAAGTCCCTCTAAAAAAGACAATTTTGTGGCAAGCCTGCTATAGTCCATTCATTTTATTGGTTTCATCTAAGAATTGAAGATACTCAGCTATAAACTCGTGTAAACCTTTACTGTGACGCCCTAAAATTTCTCTCCAACTCCATCTATCGCAAAGTAGACATGAAAGAGTTTTTTTGCACTTATTTTAATTAAAAATTTTGTAAAGAACAAAATTCTATAAAATTTTTGTTTAGAATGTTTTTCGTAACGATCAAACTTACGTACAGAGAAATTTAGTTAACGAAAAAGAAGTTAAACTATTCAGATACAGTCACGACACTATGCTTTTTGTAGAAATAAAAACCCATGTCCTTCATATTGGGTTAGAATAAAAATTGCAAAGAAAGACCCCACTGTTAAAAGAAAAATAATAAAGGTAGGCTGATTCCTACTCTTCCACTTAGTGTTCTCATAGGAACAGACATGGAAATATCAAAAATCTCTTATTCCTAGAAGCGACTTCTATAACGACGGGGAATCGAGAAGTGGTCAGACCTACTTATATTAAAATAAAAAAAAGGTTTTTTTTTTTAACTGAAAGTAAGGAGCGACATTAAAACTTAAAACGAACAGAAATTATTCCGTATATGAAAGGGACTGTCCCCTCCTCAATGCCTCGGTCTTTACGCTACAGTTTTTTATTGTTTTAAAAAATACAGCTGTGAGAGAGAGTCAAACTTTAGCGTAAAGAGCGAGGCATTGAGGAGGGGACAGCCCCTTTCATATACGGAATAGTTTCTGTCCGTTTTAAGTTTTAATGTTGCTCCTAACTTTCAGTTAAAAAACTTGCTTTTTTATTTAATTTCTGAACGTTTTTGAATTAATGCAGGTTTTGATTTTGGCTAACCAGAAATGAATAATTAAAACGAAATTTGCATATTAATTTTACTTTTTTTTTTTGGTTAAATGGCTTTCTCGAAAGTTGTTTAATTTTATTTACGAACGTGTTTATTAGTAATAAATATACGTAACTTACGAATTAACTTACCCAACGAACTTCTATATTCGTATATTTTTATTACGTATATTAGGGGATTCGCCCCTAGTCAATACCACGCTTTTTACGCTAAAGTTCAAATTTGTTCCAATTCTTTGAGACTGACCCCTTAATCACAAAGGCCGTTAATTAGAATAAATAGTTCTTATGAAAAGTACAAAAAAAACATTAGCGTAAAGAGCGAGGTATTGACTAGGGGGCGAACCCAATCATATACGTAATAATTTCTGTTCGTTTTAAGTTTTGATGTTGCTCCTTACTTTCAGTTGTAAAACTTGTTTGTTTATTTAATTTCTGGTCGTTTTTTTTAAATTACGCTGGGAAATCCGGTGCCCCCTTCATAGCAATGTCCCTTTTCCCATGAAAACTTCCTGCATGGAAAGATCCTCCCATGTAACCGCCGAGCCAAACCTGATCACCCTGAGGAAAAGAAAGAAAAAAAAAAAACAAATAAACACGCATCCGTGATCTTCTCAGGCGCGTAACTTTTGATGGGTAAAACTAAACTTGATGAAACTTAGGCACTCTGTGTGCCAGAGAAAAATGAAAAGAAATTTACCGTACGCGCATTCCTGCGAATAAGTTCAAGATATTCTGGTTCAACATGAAAAACCAAATGTAAAAATGAAGAGAACAAAAAGAGAGAAAAGAGAAGCAAAGCTAAAAATCAGAAATTCAAATCCCATTTAAACGATGTATTCAATGTCACGGCAAATGAGAAGAAATCTAAGAGGGAGAAAAGAAATATAGAACGGGACTACAATAAAGAAATGCAGTCGAAGGTTGTGGACACTGAAGTCCAATTTAAATTCAGAGATGATTTATTTTGAGTGAATGACAAACTTAAGAAAAGTAGAAAAGAAAAAAAAAAATGCGAAAAAGACATCCAAAGCTGAGGTGCTAGAAACAGGCCTACTTTAGATGTTTTTATATGTATGTTTTTTAATCATTTCTGCAACTTCTACTTCCCATGAAAAACAAAACGTTTATGTTAAATTTCAGCCGGTTTTTTTCATAAAAGTATTTAAGTACAAAATATAAATATTTTTTTGATTAATTTTATTAATAAATTTTTTTCGTTTTTCATTATTAAAACTGTATTGAAAAACATTTGAAAAACCAGATGTACTGTTTGAAGCCAGAACACTAAAGTAAGCCATTTTATTATTTTCACTGACAAAACACGGTAAAGTAGCTTGAATCTTGAACTTTGTATATTTTTGTTAATCTAAGAGCAGAGAGTTTGAAGTTTTTAAAAGTCAATCTTTTTTAACTGTAGGAAGTGGTTATAATCTTCTAACCTCCATTAAAATTTGTAACGTCTATCTAGGGAGAAAATGATGTAATTGAAACCAATATTTTGTTTATTAATCTTAGGGTGATCATTTAGCAAATTACACAAAAGCAGTTAAAAGCCAAGAATAGCAAGACTAAAAAACTTGTTCTGTATATTTTTTAAAATTAATATAAGGGTTTTATAGTTTGTTTCATACATTTTTCAAGTACAAGCAACCAAAACAAGTGGGGAATTGCAATAAATATCCAACATAGTAAGCAAATAAGGACAAACAAGCAGCCAATTGGCTCAATTTATCATAATGCCATTTACCTTGCTTAACAGCAGTGATACTAAAGAAGTTGGGTGTTCCCATTGCTCACTAATCCAATCTACAGTGGCCTTCTCTTGACTACTCTCAGCAATTAGAAATCTCTAGAATCTCAATAATTAACAAACTTCAATATTGTAGCTTCTCAAGAGAACAAGGAGTGCGAATCCTATAAAATAAATGGAAGATATAAGCCCAAAAAGCATAGATCCAATCATTTCAAAATTCAACAGCATTAACATTTCTATATTTATAGTGACAAATTGCAACAAAATAGGTCTATGATAAAAAGATTGATTTTAGTGGTGAACCCCAGAACAAACACATTGCATATCTTATATTTTTCAAATGAAAAAGTTACTAGAGAACTAACAGTTTTTAACTAATCTTACACTGGTAATTGGTTACAGCTACTTTAAATACTTTGATCTTCTTAAAACTCTTCACTTTTTTAGTTGAACCTATGAACCCAAATGAACCTATGTACTTATTACTTCACTTTTGTATTTTTTACACTCCTTAGAAGCAAGACAGCCAAATTTCATACTTTGGAAACTAGGATGCAGTGTATTTACTGAACTTTGTCTTCAGATTTATATTCCTTTAAAATAGAAAACGATCTAAGCTCCAGATTTTTCTGCCCTACATTAACTGATTTAATTTAGTTTTAACGTCATTTCCTGATATGAGGAAGACTGATAAGATATTTAATTGAAGCTCTGTCGATTCCAAGCCCACTGAGTCAAAGTCAACAATAACAACAAAAAACTCTGCACAACAAACAACAAAAAAAGGTGAAAACATCTATCAAGGTTGGATTTATTAAATTTGAAATCCAGTATGTTATTGATTTAATTCAGTGACTGGAGTTAATTAAGAGATCATTTAAATACTTTTTGAATAGGATTAAAAGTGTTGGGGTCTACTGACCCCGTTTCAGAACATTTATTTATATCTTGAATAATTAGTTATTGCATTTAAACCGAATTCAATTTAACTATGCCAAGCCGTTTCTCTTGTATTGTCGGAGATCGACTGTGCAGAAGGATCAAAAGTGAACATCAAGTGCTGTAGTACTGGCTGGATTTTTTAACCATTAAAATGCTGGGGAGAGGCAATTCGAGTATACGCACTTCCTACAGATTCTATCTGCCACGGGATTTATAAAGCCAGTAATTATTCGGGTTATTCATTTTAGTTTCTGTGGGGTGAATAACATTCGGACAATAATTATTAACACTTGCTTCTACGGTATGGATTATTTGCGTGCTACTGGTCTAATTTAAGATTGTGAGTTGAGATTTGCTTACAAAATGGTAAAAAACCAACAAATCAGATTCTATAAGCCAGTCTGCTACTTATATTTATTCACCCGTGGTGAATTGTTAACAAGTGAATCTCTGGGGAGTAATTGATGATGATTCTGTTGCTAAACATGCCTTTGGCTTTTTTGATGAGAATTTTATAGAGCGCAAAAGCTGAACTCTGGTCTGGTGCTTCTCTTAACCAAACCTCAAGGGAACGAAACGATGATCTGGCCTCACTTAGGCACATAAACGATATGCTTGAATTTTTGCGAAAATGCAAAAATGAACAAGTCAACCTGCCTACTTTTGTTATGATCTCTCCGATGGAAGTACCAGTAATTCCTGCAAAACCTTATTCAAAAATTGCCTCGAAACTAACTTTAATGGAAACTATGCTAAAGATTATATGTGATAAGGTGACAATAGTGTAATAGGTGCTGATCCAGGGGAGATTTAATGTCCTTGTTAAAAGCCTGTTAAACAGCGTATGTTTTAGACAGGTTTCTGGGTCAACCAGAAAGGTTTCTGAGCCAATAGTTGTCAAACTGGTTAATAACCTTTAGCTTAAAGGTATCTCAGATCTCGTCCGATTTCGCATACATTATTACGGGTATCAAAAAGGTATCTCATTTGCATAATTGTGGTCTGAATGATCTTCATTAATGATAAGAATAATAGGATGAAATAGAGGATGATAATATTCTTATTTTGAATTGGATTGTATGAAAATGGTAAGCCTGAGGGTTTGGTAAGTCTTACGCAACGTGACATAAGTGTTAGAATATGATTAGAATAACATCATGTGTATCAGTCTGTGAAAATGGTTAGTGGTGACAAGGCGATCTTGTGACTTGACATAGCTTTCACTTCTCGGCTGTGGTTTGTTTAATACACAAGTACCAATTGAGGAGTGTGGGCGATATAAAATATTCTTTAACATTGCAATATAATAAAAAGTTGAAACTAATTAAGTCGTAAGCAACAAGAAAAGAGGTGATCTTGTTACTTGACCTAGCTTTACTTCTTGGCTGTGTTCTGTATAATACACAAGTACAAATTGAGGAGTGTGGGCAATGTAAAATATTTTTTAGCACTGGAGTATGCTAAAAAGTTGAAACGAAAAAGTAAGAAATTGTAAAGTTGCCTCCGATAAAGTGTCTCATACCAAAATGGTTCAGAAGGGGACTAGGTTATGGCTAGAATCAAAAAAGACTTCGAGTTCTAACTGGATCAAGGTTGATGACGCATGCTACGACCCGCTTACCCTAGTTTTCCCCTCGGCCAATTCTGATTTCGATTCTGACGCATGATTATTAGTGAGTGCTCGCTTCCGCTTAATATGTTATATCTTCCAAAAATGTACTGTTCGTTAATGTATTTGTCTTTTTGTATTTTTCCCTTTTATTTGTCTTTCTTTACCGTCAGTATTTACACCTTCCTGTGCTATTTTACTTTTTATTTTTTTTTTTGTTTCAGAGCAAAATAATCAAGTTTCGTGTCATAGCCTTTTTAATTCGGATTAGGATGACGTCACTGGTGTTCACGCGACTACAGCATGTCTCTCTGTCACCTGCATCGGTAAGTAATTATGGTTGAGACTGATTCTCTGTTGGGGATTAATGCTAACATAACACTAGGGAAATTAAATGATTATGAATGTGGGAGAGTTAATTTTAATGAAATTATAAATAATCCGGTTGGTAAAGCCCCCAATATGAATTTATATGAAAATTTTCAGAATATTATTGATAGTGTGTTTGTGGAGGAGCTGAGATTTTGGGACTCCGGAGCTCGGTGGGGTGATGCATTTCCGGTTGTGCATCTAAACGTTCAGGGCCTTAATTCCTCGTTTGATGTTATTCAATTATTATGTAGGAATTCGTGCCCTGCAATTATCGGTCTCTGTGAAACATTTTTGAGCGATAGAAATCAGGTACTTTTGGATATTCCCGGTTTATATGTCGATATTTCTTAACCGCAAGACGGCCCAAAAAGGTGGAGTCGGATTTTACATCTGAAGTAATTTTCAGGCTGTACTAAGACATGATTTATGTACAAATAATGAAAATTTGTTTTTTTTTTTTTTTGGTATTTGAGTCACTTTTTATAGAAGTCCCAATCAACGCTAAGGAAAGGGTAATAATAGGCGAAGTATATCGTTCTCCAAGTGGGTCTATAACTCAATTTATGGAAACATTAGAAGATGTTCTTGGAAAAGTTTTTGCTGAAAAATCCGAAGTTGTATTGATGGGCGACTTTAACCTTGACCTTGCGGAACCGTCATCTAGACAGGCTTCTAATCTTTTGTCTTTACTAATTTCGTATGGATTAGCTCCTTGTATAAACATACCGACAAGGATTTCTAACCAGACAGCAACATTAATTGACAATATTTTTTCATCACTACACTCCATTAAGAACGAAGTACTGCTTTCTGATACTTCCGACCATTTGCCAGTTGCAGCCTTGTTTCCAATCCCCCAAAATCCACAAAGACTAGTCCCCCAGGATACACCGAGATTCTGTTGCTCACCAGTGGATCTAGATAGACTGAAAGAAGACTTACCAAACCCTCAGACTTTTCATGGGACTCTTCATGGGACTTTTCATTACCAGAAAATATCAATTTGGGCAAATTATAACGATATATTTGGCCAGTTTTATGACACTGTTAAGAAAAAATTCTCGGCTTATTGTCTAAAAGCTCCTTTAAGGAATCCTCGATCCAAAAGATCAACACCCATAGCTCCCTGACTAACATCGGGAGTCCTCAAGTCAATAAATAGGAAGCAGAACCTTTGGAAAGAATACAAAAACAGACCAAGTGATGCTAAATTAGAAGCCTTTAGGTTGTACCGTAATATGCTGAAATCAATTATTCGGAGAGCTAAAACAGTATATTTTACAAAGAGATTTGATGATTGCGGTAAAAATATAAAGAAGACGTGGGACGTGATTAAGGAAGTTAGTCGGCCATCCAAAAAACTAGAAGATCTCCCTAAGTCTCTTATGGTAGACGATCAACTTATCACAGAAAAAGGGCAAGTACGACATCATATGAACAAATTCTTTGCGGAGATAGGGAAATCAACTGCTAATATCGTTTCCCACTGCTCGGTGTCACAGACTTGGAAGCAGTTCCTAGGCCCCCCGTGCTTGAAATCAATGGTTCTTGAGGACGTTACGGTGCAGGAAATTACAAATATTGTTTTGTCTTTAAAGAATTCTTCAACAGGTTTTGACAAAATTTCTGCTAAAGTAATCAAACATATCCTTCCATCGATTATCACCCCACTTTGCCATTTGATTAATAGGTCATTTCAACTAAGAGTATTTCCTCAACGTCTTAAATTGTCGCGTGTGATAGCTCTCTCTTTTAAAGGAGGTGACCGTGAGGATCCTGGGAACTATAGGCCGATCTCTCTTTTGTCAGTGTTCTCTAAGATATTTGAAAGGCCAATGCTAAAACGTCTGGTGAGATTTCTTGAAGCAAAATTTTTTTTCCATCAACATCAGTTTGGGTTTCGCGCAAAGTATTCTACAGAACATGCTTGTAATAAACTTCTCCAGTTTATACGACAATCTTTAGATTCTAATCTTATTCCTGCAGCCATTTTTCTTGATGTAAAGAAAGCTTTTGACAGCCTTACACACAAGATCCTCATTGGTAAACTTTCTCATCATGGTGTGCGTGGGGAAGCATTATCTTGGTTCTATTCATATCTTACTGACAGATCTATTGCCATGGAAGATACAGACAAGGAAGGAAGTTCCAATTGAATACGGAGTACCCCAAGGTTCTATTCTTGGGCCAACCCTCTTCCTGATATATGTGAACGACCTCTACCGACTTCTTAACACTCCAATTCCCAATGTATGCTGTGGATTGTGTCACAAATGTCACTCTCAGACTATGTCGGTGTCCACATCTGATAGTCGAGAAGAACTGGTAGCATTTGCAGATGACACTACTCTAGGTGCTGCAGCTTCGGATGAGTCATCCCTTATTCTAAAGCTTCAAGCAATGACTGAGAAGATACTCAATTGGTTTGACATAAATCAACTAGCTTTAAATGTAAAGTCGTACCTTCTTATTTTTTTCCCGTACAGGTGTGAGCTGCCCCACAATTACCGAGCTTCCTACACCAAGAGGCTCCATGAGTCGCCCCCCAGATCGATATGTGCGATTCCTGGGAGTTCTTTTGGATGAAAATTTATCGTTTACGTGGCACGTTCAAGTAATAAGAGTGAAAATTTCCCGTGGGCTTGGAATCATACGTAAATTAAAGCGTTTATTTCCTTTTCCTATACTCCGTCTTTTATATTTCTCTCTCTCGTTTTTCCCTTATATATGTTACTGTTCGTCTGTGTGTGGATGTCTACATTTTCTTCTGTACTTGCTCCTGTTCATATTCTTCATGAGAAAGCGGTAAGAGTTCTCCAGTCGACTACACACACTCCTGTTGATCTCCTTAAGATTAGAGATATTTATGTTATATCTCTATCTTCGTTGGCATATCAATTCTTCCACAGAGATCTCTCATTTTGTTTTTCTGGACTACTTAAGCTAGTAGGGGGAGTAAATTTGTACGCAGTTCGAAACTGGGAGGATGTGATGATTCCGGCTACTCCCTCGGTTCGTTCAGACTTTGGTCTGGTCGTGACTGTGGGTCGTGCTTGGAACTTGGTTCCTGCTGAGATTCGTCAGTCACGAACACTTGGCTCCTTTAAAAGACAGATGAAAAATTTCTTATTAAAGGTAAATATTAAATAATTTATAGTTGGTTTATGGTGTTTTTTGTTTGTTTGTTTGTTGTTGTTTTTTTTTTTTGGGGGGGGGGGGTGTTTTTGTTTTGTTGGCGTTGGATCCTCGATGATGTAGAGAATTTTATTTTTTTATTTATTGTCGGGTGATAGGACTGTCGGTGAGTTGACTCATTTTCCTTATAGATTTATAAATTAGACATTGTTTAGTATTGTTTATGCCAAGTTTTAATATTAGTCATTCATTCTGTGTCGTTTCCCAAATAACGGGCCATAGAGCCCTTTGGGATACTGTTTTTGTTATTGTTACTTTTGGAAATAAATGGAACTTGAACTTGAATGAAGTCGTAGGCGCCGAAAAAATAGGCAATCTTGTAACTTGACCTAGCTTTACTTCTTGGATGTGTTCTGTATAATACAAAAGTACCATTTGAGAAGTTTCGGCAATATAAAATATTCTTTAACATTGGAGCATGCTAAAAAGTTGAAAATAATAGTCATAGTTGCCAAGAAAAGATGTCGCGACTTGACCTAGCTTTCACTTCTCGGCTGTGGTCGCTATAATACACTAGTACTTAATGAGGAATGTGGGCAATGTAAAATATTCTTTAGCAATGGAGTATGTTAAACAGTTGAAACTAATAAAGTTGTAGATGCCAAGAAAATAATTTTAATACAGAAATTCAGAACAATCCTTAGAAATCAAGTAGTGAGATGGTTATTGATTTGAACCATGAAGGACCGCAACCACCAATGACCGTAACCACCAAGGACCTCAACCTCCAAGGGCCCCCTTTTGCCAACCTTCAAGAGGACCCCCTCCCCCAATTTTTTGTCCCCCCTCATTTTTTTATACTTTTCTTTGAAGTTTAATTTTTTTAACTTTCTTTTTTATTTTTTTTTGAAACAGAAATTTTTTTCCACTTTTTTTACATGTCTTAGAATGACATGAAATATACATAAAACAAAAAAAAATCACATTAATTTTTTCGAAATAGAAAAGGAGAGTGATATAGATATTTTAGTCGTGACTTTTACTATTAGAAAAATAGTTTGTAGTAGCACTTTCCTTTTTTTTTCTGACTTGGAATTCTTTGGACTTGGATAATTATTCAACTTTTTTTTATTATTATTTATGCGCCTGTATTAATGGTACTCTATGGTTACTCATCGACGCTTTTTCTTTATTAGCACGGATATTTTTTAGCATCAAAAGGATTTTACAAGATTTCACAGAATCAAGAAACTATTCAAATTTTTCAGAATCTACGCTTTTGCAGTATGCATGTAACTAAAAGCTTCCATTACCAATTAATACATGCATTTTTTTAGCATCAAAAAGACTCAAAACTACTCAAAAGTTTCTGAGTCTATGCTTTTACAGTTTACATGTAACTAAAATCTTCCACTATAAATTAATACAGATATTATTTTTTTTTAGCATCAAAAGCATTTTACAACATTTCACAGAATCAAGAAACTATCCAAATGTTTCAGAATCTATTCTTTTACAGTTTACATGTAACTAAAATCTCCCGCTATAAATTAATACAGATATTATTTTTTTAGCATCAAAAGCATTTTATAACATTTCACAGAATCAAGAAAACTATTGAAATGTTTCAGAATCAATGCTTTTAGAGTTTGCATGTAACTAAAATCTTCCATTATAAATTAATGCAGGTATTTTTTTTAGTATCAAAACCATTTTACAAATTTCCCAGAATAAAAAAAAAACTATTCAAATGTTTCAGAATCTATGCTTTTATAGTTTGCATGAAACTAAATCTCCCATTATCAATTAATACAGATATTTTTTATCATTAAAAGGATTTTACAACATTTCACAGAATCAAGAAACTAAGCAAATATTTCAGAATCAATACTTTTGCAGCTTGCATGTAACTAAAATCGTCCATTATCAATTAATACAGGTTTTTTTTTAGAATCAAAAGTATTTTACAACATTTCGCAGAATCAAAAAGCTATTCAAATGTTTCAGAATCTATGCTTTTGCGTTTTTTGCACATAACTAAAATCTTCATTTATCAATAATACAGATATTATTTTAGCATCAAAAGGATTTTACAGCACTCCACAGAATCAAGAATCAATTCAAAAAGTTAAGAATCTATGCTTTTGCAGTTTGCATGTTACTAAAATCATCCATCATCAATTAATACAGGTATTTTTTTTTTTTTTAGCATCAAAAGGATTTTACAATAATTCACAGAATCAAGAAACTTTTCAAATGTTTCTGAATCTACACTATTGCACTTTGTATATAACTAAAACCTTCAATTATCAATTAATACAGTTACCTTTTTTAGCATCAAAAGGATTTTACAACATTTCACAGAATCACGAAACTATTCAAATGTTTCAGAATCTATGCTTTACAGTTTGTATATAACTAAATACATCCATTATCAATTAATACAGATATTTTTTAGCATCAAAACGATTATACAACATTTCACAGAATAAAGAAACTATTCAAAGGTTTCAGAATCTATGCTTTTGCAACTTGCACGTAACTAAAATCTACAATTATCAATTAACACGGATATTTTTAGCATCAAAAGGATTTTACAACATTTTACAGAATCAAGAAACTATTCAAATGTTTTAGAATCTATGCTTTTACAGTTTGCATGTAACTAAAATCTTCAATTATCAATTAATACAGGTATTTTTTTTTTTTTAGAATCAAAAGGATTTTACAACATTTCACAGAATCAAGAAAACTATTCAAATGGTTCAGAATCTTTGCTTTTGCAGTATGCATGTAACGAAAATCTACCATTATCAATTAAGACGGATATTTTTTAGCATCTAAAGGATTATACAAAATTAGGCAGAATAAAGAAACTATTCAAAGGTTTCAGAATCTATGCTTTTGCAGCTCGCATGTAACTAAAATCCACCATTATCAATTCAGACGGATATTTTTTAGCATCAAAAGGATTATACAAAATTAGGCAGAATAAAGAAACTATTCAAAGGTTTCAGAATCTATGCTTTTGCAACTTGCACGTAACTAAAATCTACAATTATCAATTAACACGGATATTTTTAGCATCAAAAGGATTTTACAACATTTTATAGAATCAAGAAACTATTCAAATGTTTTAGAATCTATGCTTTTACAGTTTGCATGTAACTAAAATCTTCAATTATCAATTAATACAGGTATTTTTTTTTAGAATCAAAAGGATTTTACAACATTTCACAGAATCAAGAAACTATTCAAATGGTTCAGAATCTATGGTTTTGCAGTATGCATGTAACTAAAATCTACCATTATCAATTAAATACAGATATTTTTTAGCATCAAAACGATTATACAAAATTTCACAGAATAAGGAAACTATTCAATGGTTTCAGAATCTATGCTTTTGCAACTTGCATGTAACTAAAATCTATATCAATTAATACGGATATTTTTAGCATCAAAAGGATTTTACAAAATTTTACAGAATCAAGAAACTATTCAAATGTCTTAGAATCTATGCTTTTACAGTTTGCATGTAACTAAAATCTTCAATTATCAATTAATACAGGTATTTTTTTTACAATCAAAAGGATTTTACAACATTTCACAGAATCAAGAAACTATTCAAATGGTTCAGAATCTATGCTTTTGCAGTATGCATGTAACTAAAATCTACCATTATCAATTAATACAGATATTTTTTAGCATAAAAACGATTACACAAAATTTCACAGAATAAAGAAACTATTAAATGGTTTCAGAATCTATACTTTTGCAACTTGCATGTAACTAAAATCTATATCAATTAATACGGATATTTTTTAGCATCAAAAGGATTTTACAAAATTTTACAGAATCAAGAAACTATTCAAATGTTTTAGAATCTATGCTTTTACAGTTTGCATGTAACTAAAATCTTCAATTATCAATTAATACAGGTATTTTTTTAGCATAAAAACTATTATACAACATTTCACAGAATAAAGAAACTATTCAAAGGTTTCAGAATCTATGCTTTTGCAACTTGCACGTAACTAAAATCTACAATTATCAATTAACACGGATATTTTTAGCATCAAAAGGATTTTACAACACTTTACAGAATCAAAAAAAACTATTCAAATGTTTTAGAATCTATGCTTTTACAGTTTGCATGTAACTAAAATCTTCAATTATCAATTAATACAGGTATTTTTTTTAGAATCAAAAGGATTTTACAACATTTCACAGAATCAAGAAACTATTCAAATGGTTCAGAATCTATGCTTTTGCAGTATGCATGTAACTAAAATCTACCATTATCAATTAATAGATATTTTTTTTAGCATCAAAACGATTACACAAAATTTCACAGAATAAAGAAACTATTCAATGGTTTCAGAATCTATGCTTTTGCAACTTGCATGTAACTAAAATCTATATCAATTAATACGGATATTTTTTAGCATCAAAAGGATTTTTACAAAATTTTACAGAATCAAGAAACTATTCAAATGTTTTATAATCTATGCTTTTACAGTTTGCATGTAACTAAACTCTTCAATTATCAATTAATACAGATATTTTTTTTAGCATAAAAACGATTATACAACATTTCACAGAATAAAGAAACTATTCAAAGGTTTCAGAATCTATGCTTTTGCAACTTGCACGTAACTAAAATCTATATCAATTAACACGGATATTTTTAGCATCAAAAGGATTTTACAACACTTTACAGAATCAAGAAGAAACTATTCAAATGTTTTAGAATCTATGCTTTTACAGTTTGCATGTAACTAAAATCTTCAATTATCAATTAATACAGGTATTTTTTTTAGAATCAAAAGGATTTTACAACATTTCACAGAATCAAGAAACTATTCAAATGGTTCAGAATCTATGCTTTTGCAGTATGCATGTAACTAAAATCTACCATTATCAATTAATAATAGATATTTTTTAGCATAAAAACGATTACACAAAATTTCACAGAATAAAGAAACTATTCAATGGTTTCAGAATCTATGCTTTTGCAACTTGCATGTAACTAAAATCTATATCAATTAATACGGATATTTTTTAGCATCAAAAGGATTTTAAAAAATTTTACAGAATCAAGAAACTATTCAAATGTTTAGAATCTATGCTTTTACAGTTTGCATGTAACTAAAATCTTCAATTATCAATTAATACAGGTATTTTTTTTTTTACAATCAAAAGGATTTTACAACATTTCACAGAATCAAGAAACTATTCAAATGGTTTCAGAATCTATGCTTTTGCAGTATGCATGTAACTAAAATCTACCATTATCAATTAATACAGATATTTTTTAGCATAAAAACGATTATACAAAATTTCACAGAATAAAGAAAGTATTCAATGTTTTCAGAATCTATGCTTTTGCAACTTGCATGTAACTAAAATCTATATCAATTAATACGGATATTTTTTAGCATCAAAAGGATTTTACAAAATTTTACAGAATCAAGAAACTATTCAAATGTCTTAGAATCTATGCTTTTACAGTTTGCATGTAACTAAAATCTTCAACTATCGATTAATACAGGTATTTTTTTTTAGAATCAAAAGGATTTTACAACATTTCACAGAATCAAGAAACTATTCAAATGGTTCAGAATCTATGCTTTTGCAGTACCGGTATGCATGTAGCTAAAATCTACCATTATCAATTAATACAGATATTTTTTTAGCATCAAAACGATTATACAAAATTTCACAGATAAAGAAACTATTCAATGGTTTCAGAATCTATGCTTTTGCAACTTGCATGTAACTAAAATCTACATCAATTAATACGGATATTTTTAGCATCAAAAGGATTTTACAAAATTTTACAGAATCAAGAAACTATTCAAATGTCTTAGAATCTATGCTTTTACAGTTTGCATGTAACTAAAATCTTCAATTATCAATTAATACAGGTATTTTTTTTTTACAATCAAAAGGATTTTACAACATTTCACAGAATCAAGAAACTATTCAAATGGTTCAGAATCTATGCTTTTGCAGTATGCATGTAACTAAAATCTACCATTATCAATTAATACAGATATTTTTTAGCATAAAAACGATTATACAAAATTTCACAGAATAAAGAAACTATTAAATGTTTCAGAATCTATGCTTTTGCAACTTGCATGTAACTAAAATCTATATCAATTAATACGGATATTTTTTAGCATCAAAAGGATTTTACAAAATTTTACAGAATCAAAAAACTGTTCAAATGTTTTAGAATCTATGCTTTTACAGTTAGCATGTAACTAAAATCTTCAATTATCAATTAATACAGGTATTTTTTTTTAGCATCAAAACGATTTATACAACATTTCACAGAATAAAGAAACTATTCAAATGTTTCAGAATCTATGCTTTTGCAACTTGCACGTAACTAAAATCTAAATTATCAATTAACACGGATATTTTTTAGCATCAAAAGGATTTTACAACATTTACAGAATCAAGAAACTATTCAAATGTTTTAGAATCTATGCTTTTTACAGTTTGCATGTAACTAAAATCTTCAATTATCAATTAATACAGGTATTTTTTTTTAGAATCAAAAGGATTTTACAACATTTCACAGAATCAAGAAACTATTCAAATGGTTCAGAATCTATGCTTTTGCAGTATGCATGTAACTAAAATCTACCATTATCAATTAATAGATATTTTTTAGCATCAAAACGATTACACAAAATTTCACAGAATAAAGAAACTATTCAATGGTTTCAGAATCTATGCTTTTGCAACTTGCATGTAACTAAAATCTATATCAATTAATACGGATATTTTTTTAGCATCAAAAGGATTTTACAAAATTTTACAGAATCAAGAAACTATTCAAATGTTTTAGAATCTATGCTTTTACAGTTAGCATGTAACTAAAATCTTCAATTATCAATTAATACAGGTATTTTTTTTTTTACAATCAAAAGGATTTTACAACATTTCACAGAATCAAGAAACTATTCAAATGGTTCAGAATCTATGCTTTTGCAGTATGCATGTAACTAAAATCTACCATTATCAATTAATACAGATATTTTTTAGCATAAAAACGATTATACAAAATTTCACAGAATAAAGAAACTATTCAATGGTTTCAGAATCTATGCTTTTGCAACTTGCATGTAACTAAAATCTATATCAATTAATACGGATATTTTTTTAGCATCAAAAGGATTTTACAAAATTTTACAGAATCAAGAAACTATTCAAATGTCTTAGAATCTATGCTTTTTACAGTTTGCATGTAACTAAAATCTTCAACTATCGATTAATACAGGTATTTTTTTTTTTTTAGAATCAAATGGTTCAGAATCTATGCTTTTGCAGTACCGGTATGCATGTAGCTAAAATCTGCCATTACACAACAAATTTTGCACAACAGATCCAGTATGGACCTTAATTTGCTCCGAAGTGCGAATTAAGGTATTACTGATTCATAGAGGTTTTTTTTAGCATTAAAAGGATTTTATAACATTTTACAGAATCAAGAAACTACTCAAATGGTTCAGAATCTATGCTTTTGCACTATGCATGTAACTAAAATCTTCCATTATCAATTAATATAATATTTTTTTAGCATCAAAAGCATTTTACAACATTTCACAGAATCAAGAAACTATTCAAATGTTACAGAATCTATACGTATGCTTCTTTTTTTTATGTGGATCATTGTATTTTATGATTTTTTTTCTTATTCATTTTTGTTTTGTATTTTTTTTCTCTCTTGTGTTGAATCTCTTAAAGGTGTGAATGTATGATGTTGAAAATGTTTTTGACTTTTATGTATTTGTTTCATTTTTTGTTTTCCCCTGTTTTTTTCCTGGCCATAGAGCCTTACGGGGGAGTTTATATTGGAGTGTATTTTGTTGAGTTTATTTATTGAATAAATTGATTGATTGATTGATTGATATACTTTTACAATTTGCATGTAACTAAAATCTTCCGTTTTCAATTAATACAGGTATTTTTTTTTAGCATCAAAAGAATTTTACAGCATTTCACAGACTCAAAAAACTATTAAAATGTTTCAGAATCTATGCTTTTGCTGTTTGCATGTAACTAAAATCTTCCATTATCAATTAACAGAGGTATTTTTTTTAAGCATCAAAAGGATTTTACAACATTTCACAGAATCAAGAAGCTATTCAAATGTTTCAGAATCTATCCTTTTGCAGTTTGCATGTAACTAAACTCTTCCACTACCAATTAATACAAGTATTTTTTTTAAGCATCAAAAGGATTTTACAACATTTCACAGAACCAAGAAACTATTCAAATGTTTCAGAATCTATGCCTTTGTAGTTTCCATGTAACTAAAATCTTCCATTATTAATTAATACAGATATTTTTTAGCATCAAAAGGATTTTACAATATTTCAAAGAATCAAGAAACTATTTAAATGTTTCAGAATCTATGCTTTTGCAGTTTGCATGTAACTAAAATCTTCAAGTATCACTAAATAGAAATATTTTTTTAAGCATCAAAAGGATTTTACAACATTTCACTGAATCAAGAAACTATTCAAATGTTTCAGAATCTATCCTTTTGCAGTTTGCATGTAACTAAACTCTTCCACTACCAATTAATACAAGTATTTTCTTTTAAACATCAAAAGGATTTTACAACATTTCACAGAACCAAGAAACTATTCAAATGTTTCAGAATCTATGCCTTTGTAGTTTCCATGTAACTAAAATCTTCCATTATTAATTAATACAGATATTTTTTAGCATCAAAAGAATTTTACAAGATTTCAAAGAATCAAGAAACTATTTAAATGTTTCAGAATCTATGCTTTTGCCTTAGTGACTTAGTCTTCTTTAAAATTAATTTTCAAACCTATTCTAGCACCCTTAACTCGCAAAACCTCTAAAAGTTTATTCATTTTGCTCACACTTTCATCTAGGATGCTTAAATCATCAGCATAATCCAAGTCCAGGAGACTTTTCCTCTCTATTTGATTCTGTGGTCTCCCATGGCCTTTCCTGTGCTCCTTAAGACAAAGTCCATCAAAATAATCCATATAAAGGGGGATAGAACACAATCTTGCTTAACTCCTGATTTAATACAAACCAGCTGCTAACCTCATTTCCTATCTTAACCGCAGCAGCAATTAACTTTAAGGTATTTGTCTGGTATATCATACAAGGATAAAACCTTTACTAAAGCTCTTCTATCAACAGAATCGAAGGTTTGCTCATAATATATAAACTGAGGACCAAAGGTTCTAGAAAACTCAGGCACTTCTCAGTTATTAACCTAAGAGTGAAAATTGGTTGACACGTCCTCTACCTTTTCTAAAACCGCACTATTCTTCTCTTAAAACTTTGTCTACGGCGTCTCTCAGTCTAAAAAGTATCATACTACTAAGTAATTTGCTACTTACACAGACCAGACTAATGCCTCGATAATAACCCCACTCACTCTTATCGTATTTCTTATATAGTGGTTTAATTAAGGTTTTCCTAGAATCGTTAGGTACTTCCCCTTTCTCAAAAATCATATTCATAATCTTCAGTAACTTATTTCTAACCTCAAAACCACCATATTTAAGATACTCATTTACCACCCTATCAGCACCTGGAGACTTATTATTTTTTAATCCTTTAGTACTGTCGCTAATTCTTACTCACAAAAACAAATCTTCCTTCACATCCAAGGTATCACAAACTTTCATTTTCCTCTATATCTTTTTCTGCAACTCTATCTCGGTTTAGCAAATTCTCAAAATGTTCTGCCCATCTCTCTTTAATTCTCTCCTTATCGCTAATTGTGGCCCCATTCCTATCTTTAACTGGGCCAAGTCCGGATTGACTACTCCATCTCAATTTATTAACATGCCAGTGCAATATTTTACTATTATGCCGTCTAGCTGCATCTTCCAGATCCTCGGCAATTTTATCCATGGCCTCCACTTCACACCTCCTTAGTTCATATTTAGATGCTTTCTCCACTTTCTTTACATTCCTTTTGTTTTCATATGATCTCTCACTCAAATAATTCTTGTACAAGTCCTTTCTCCTTTCTATTAAACATAAAGCTTTTTCACTAATATTCTTAGCTGCAGCCCTAGCTTTCTTTCCTAAGACACCTTCAGCGACTTCACAAATTATTTTTCAAAAATTATTCCAACTATCTTCCACATTATCAAATTTTAAACTCTCAAGTTTAGTATTCAACTGTTCCTGGAAAGTTTCTATCAAATTCTCATCCTGGACCCTACCTACATCATAACTCCCCGAGAGGTAATTACCCTTCTGAAATTTCAGCTTAAAATTAACCCTTGACACTACTAGATGGCGATCTTTACTTTTAACATCAATAACAGCACTCCTATATACCCTAGTATCTTGTATTGATCCTGCCAGTCTTTGGTTTAATATAACATAATCCATAAGGTTTACTGTCTTACCATCACATGAATGACATGTTAACTTATGAGCCATTTTATGACCAAACACCGTATTGGTTATAACTAGATTGTCGTACCTACAAAATTGCAAAAGTCTGTATCCATTACTGTTTTCTTTTCCTACGCCAAATTTACCTAGGCTAGGATATCATCTATCCCTATTTCTACCGACCTGCGCGTTAAAATCTCCTAGTAAAAAACAACATATTTTTACCTGGGGCCCTGTCTATTTGCTCCTGTAACTGTAATTAAAATTCATCTGAGTCACTAGTATATCCGTCAGTCGGTTCTAGAGGGACATATACTACTATAACTGATACCCTGAACTTTTTAGTCATAGAATGAGCATTAGTATTCTATTATTAATACCTTCCCAGCCTGAACAAGACTTAGCACCTTCCTTATTCATCATGAGCCCTACTCCCTGTCTATGTACCCCATCATTCCTGCCTGAGTAAACAAATTCTATATTACCTAATTTCATGCTTCCTACCCCTGGGATATAAGTTTCTGAATCTCCTAATAAGTCCAAGTTCGAATCGTCTGAATTTGTCAGCAAAGTTGTCGATACGATGGTCATTTCTTAACGTCGTAACAATCCAAGTTCCAATTTTCATGTCCTTTAAATCATTGAAATTATTTTGGCCTCAGGAAAAGCAATGATTCCGGATACCAATGTAGGATAGGGGTCACATACTCTCTCAATTCCACACCCAGTGCTTAAACCGGCTTAGAACCGGACAGCAAGAAATCCCTGGGACCTCCATGAATGGAGGCTTTGTACAATCCTGGGCCCATCTTGGTCATAACATGGTTTTCACCACTTGGCGATGCTCTTCTATCAACAAGAGTCGAATTCATGCACAGACAATCTCAAGCCTGTTACCTGCAACTCGTTATATATTCATGCCTACAAATGTTATGCTACTACGGGGAGGCAGCCCATAGTAGATAAATTAGCTAGGAGGACGCTTTTCAGCCCAAAGACGCCCGTCAAAACATACCAAGCCCAGAAAAATTGTCCATTAAACAGAATCCCGTGCAAATGCTATGTTGTTTACTAGGCTATAATTTCCTCGGGGGGCACGCCACTCCTCAAGTGGGATTAGAGTTGACCGTAAAATCCCTAGTCTTGCAGGTACCCCGATAGGGTCAAGGCAACCCTTTGCAAAGGCGGTTGTCCATAGATCTGGATCTTATGCCCTACCGCAGTTGTCCTCCGATAGAGGATCCTTCCGCGATGGTGTTCTGCATCACCATACTATTTAACCCATTACGGGGAGAAGGTTTGTAACTCATGGGACTTGTGGTCACACCGGTGAGCCCTATTGAGTTTACATTTGAGGTGCCTTCTTCCTCCTCCACCTGTATTTATGACCCCGGGTGAGGGTGCCCCAGTTTCTATTATGGACCCCCAGGGACAAGGTCCCCCTTGGTCCGTACCTCCTATGAAGTTACCCTAGATATCTGTAGAGCATTCCCCTATCGCCACCTGGGGATATGCTAAGTGACTTGGAGGAGGCCAGGAGCATAAGTTAAGACAGTAAAGCCAAAACAATAAAATGAAAGCAGATTTCCAAAATGACGATAGAAATTATGGTACTTGGGCTACATGTTATAGCAACCACACTAAAGAAGAGAAGTTAGTTATAGTGAAATATACCAAAATACGATGAAAATATAATACTTTCGTAACAAAATTATGGAACTACAACAGAAAATTATTGAAAGCAGGCTGCCTAGAATGCATCATATTAAATACTTAACCTAATTATCTCTATAGATTAAATATTTGATTAAAATATACTGACATAGATACCATTATCTTACTCAGGCTTAGCTAATTATCTCCAAGTGGACACATAAAACTGGTTTCAATACAGATCAAGAACAAATTATGGTCACTATAACAAACTTAAAAGCTAAGTACCTCAAAATCATCTAACATTGCTAAGGATAACAGATGCAACTTAACCTTATGCGGCCTTGCTTCTCAAAACTAAAAGCTAAGTACCTCAAAATCATCTAGCATTGCTAAGGATAACAGATGCAACTTGACCTTATGCATCCTTGCTTCTCAAAACTAAAAACTAAGTACCTCAAAATCATCTAACATTGCTAAGGACAACAGATGCAACTTGGCCTTATGCATCCTTGCTTCTCAAAACTAAAAGCTAAGTATCTCAAAATCATCTAGCATTGCTAAGGATAACAGATGCAACTTGACCTTATGCATCCTTGCTTCTCAAAACTAAAAGCTAAGTACATCAAAATCATCTAGCATTGCTAAGGAGAACAGATGCAACTTGACCTTATGCATCCTTGCTCCTCAAAACTAAAAGCTAAGTACCTCAAAATCATCTAGCATTGCTAAGGATAACAGATGCAACTTGACCTTATGTATCCTTGTCTTCTCAAAAGTAAAAGCTAAGTGCCTCAAAATCCTCTAGCATTGCTAAGGATAACAGATGCAATTTGACCTTATGCATCCTTGCTTCTCAAAACTAAAAGCTAAGTACCTCAAAATCATCTAGCATTGCTAAGGATAACAGATGCAACTTGACCTTATGCATCCTTGCTTCTCAAAACTAAAAGCTAAGTACCTCAAAATCATCTAGCATTGGTAAGGATAACAGATGCAACTTGACCTTATGCATCCTTGCTTCTCAAAACTAAAAGCTAAGTACCTCAAAATCATCTAGCATTGCTAAGGATAACAGATGCAACTTGACCTTATGCATCCTTGCTTCTCAAAACTAAAAGCTAAGTACCTCAAAATCATCTAGCATTGGTAAGGATAACAGATGCAACTTGACCTTATGCATCCTTGCTTCTCAAAACTAAAAGCTAAGTACCTCAAAAATCATCTAGCATTGCTAAGGATAACAGATGCAACTTGACCTTATGCATCCTTGCTTCTCAAAACTAAAAGCTAAGTACCTCAAAAATCATCTAGCATTGCTAAGGATAACAGATGCAACTTGACCTTATGCATCCTTGCTTCTCAAAACTAAAGCTAAGTACCTCAAAATCATCTAGCATTGGTAAGGATAACAGATTGCAACTTGACCTTATGCATCCTTGCTTCTCAAAAACTAAAAGCTAAGTACCTCAAAATCATCTAGCATTGGTAAGGATAACAGATGCAACTTGACCTTATGCATCCTTGCTTCTCAAAACTAAAAGCTAAGTACCTCAAAATCATCTAGCATTGGCTAAGGATAACAGATGCAACTTGACCTATGCATCCTTGCTTCTCAAAACTAAAAGCTAAGTACCTCAAATCATCTAGCATTGGTAAGGATAACAATGCAACTTGACCTTATGCATCCTTGCTTCTCAAAACTAAAAGCTAAGTACCTCAAAATCATCTAGCATTGCTAAGGATAACAGATGCAACTTGACCTTATGCATCCTTGCTTCTCAAAACTAAAAGCTAAGTACCTCAAAATCATCTAGCATTGCTAAGGATAAACAGATGCAACTTGACCTTATGCATCCTTGCTTCTCAAAACTAAAAGCTAAGTACCTCAAAATCATCTAGCATTGCTAAGGATAACAGATGCAACTTGACCTTATGCATCCTTGCTTCTCAAAACTAAAAGCTAAGTACCTCAAAATCATCTAGCATTGGTAAGGATAACAGATGCAACTTGACCTTATGCATCCTTGCTTCTCAAAACTAAAAAGCTAAGTACCTCAAAATCATCTAGCATTGCTAAGGATAACAGATGCAACTTGACCTTATGCATCCTTGCTTCTCAAAACTAAAAGCTAAGTACCTCAAAATCATCTAGCATTGCTAAGGATAACAGATGCAACTTGACCTTATGCATCCTTGCTTCTCAAAACTAAAAGCTAAGTACCTCAAAATCATCTAGCATTGCTAAGGATAACAGATGCAACTTGACCTTATGCATCCTTGCTTCTCAAAACTAAAAGCTAAGTACCTCAAAATCATCTAGCATTGCTAAGGATAACAGATGCAACTTGACCTTATGCATCCTTGCTTCTCAAAACTAAAAGCTAAGTACCTCAAAATCATCTAGCATTGCTAAGGATAACAGATGCAACTTGACCTTATGCATCCTTGCTTCTCAAAACTAAAAGCTAAGTACCTCAAAATCATCTAGCATTGCTAAGGATAACAGATGCAACTTGACCTTATGCATCCTTGCTTCTCAAAACTAAAAGCTAAGTACCTCAAAATCATCTAGCATTGGTAAGGATAACAGATGCAACTTGACCTTATGCATCCTTGCTTCTCAAAACTAAAAGCTAAGTACCTCAAAATCATCTAGCATTGCTAAGGATAACAGATGCAACTTGACCTTATGCATCCTTGCTTCTCAAAACTAAAAGCTAAGTACCTCAAAATCATCTAGCATTGCTAAGGATAACAGATGCAACTTGACCTTATGCATCCTTGCTTCTCAAAACTAAAAGCTAAGTACCTCAAAATCATCTAGCATTGCTAAGGATAACAGATGCAACTTGACCTTATGCATCCTTGCTTCTCAAAACTAAAAGCTAAGTACCTCAAAATCATCTAGCATTGCTAAGGATAACAGATGCAACTTGACCTTATGCATCCTTGCTTCTCAAAACTAAAAGCTAAGTACCTCAAAAAATCCTCTAGCATTGCTAAGGATAACAGATGCAATTTGACCTTATGCATCCTTGCTTCTCAAAACTAAAAGCTAAGTACCTCAAAATCATCTAGCATTGCTAAGGATAACAGATGCAACTTGACCTTATGCATCCTTGCTTCTCAAAACTAAAAGCTAAGTACCTCAAAATCATCTAGCATTGCTAAGGATAACAGATGCAACTTGACCTTATGCATCCTTGCTTCTCAAAACTAAAAAGCTAAGTACCTCAAAATCATCTAGCATTGGTAAGGATAACAGATGCAACTTGACCTTATGCATCCTTGCTTCTCAAAACTAAAAGCTAAGTACCTCAAAATCATCTAGCATTGCTAAGGATAACAGATGCAACTTGACCTTATGCATCCTTGCTTCTCAAAACTAAAAGCTAAGTACCTCAAAATCATCTAGCATTGCTAAGGAAACAGATGCAACTTGACCTTATGCATCCTTGCTTCTCAAAACTAAAAGCTAAGTACCTCAAAATCATCTAGCATTGCTAAGGATAACAGATGCAACTTGACCTTATGCATCCTTGCTTCTCAAAACTAAAAGCTAAGTACCTCAAAATCATCTAGCATTGGTAAGGATAACAGATGCAACTTGACCTTATGCATCCTTGCTTCTCAAAACTAAAAGCTAAGTACCTCAAAATCATCTAGCATTGGTAAGGATAACAGATGCAACTTGACCTTATGCATCCTTGCTTCTCAAAACTAAAAGCTAAGTATCTCAAATCATCTAGCATTGCTAAGGATAACAGATGCAACTTGACCTTATGCATCCTTGCTTCTCAAAACTAAAAGCTAAGTACCTCAAAATCATCTAGCATTGCTAAGGATAACAGATGCAACTTGACCTTATGCATCCTTGCTTCTCAAAACTAAAAAGCTAAGTACCTCAAAATCATCTAGCATTGCTAAGGATAACAGATGCAACTTGACCTTATGCATCCTTGCTTCTCAAAACTAAAAAGCTAAGTACCTCAAAATCATCTAGCATTGCTAAGGATAACAGATGCAACTTGACCTTATGCATCCTTGCTTCTCAAAACTAAAAGCTAAGTACCTCAAAAAAATCATCTAGATGCAACTTGACCTTTGCATAAGGACTAAAAGCTGCAAAATCATTGGTAAGGATTATGCAACTTGATCCTTGCATCCTCTGCTTCTCAAAAAAAGCTAAGTACCTCAAAATCATCTAGCATTGCTAAGGATAACAGATGCAACTTGACCTTATGCATCCTTGCTTCTCAAAACTAAAAGCTAAGTACCTCAAAATCATCTAGCATTGCTAAGGATAACAGATGCAACTTGACCTTATGCATCCTTGCTTCTCAAAACTAAAAGCTAAGTACCTCAAAATCATCTAGCATTGGTAAGGATAACAGATGCAACTTGACCTTATGCATCCTTGCTTCTCAAAACTAAAAGCTAAGTACCTCAAAATCATCTAGCATTGCTAAGGATAACAGATGCAACTTGACCTTATGCATCCTTGCTTCTCAAAACTAAAAGCTAAGTACCTCAAATATCTAGCATTGGTAAGGATAACAGATGCAACTTGACCTTATGCATCCTTGCTTCTCAAAACTAAAAGCTAAGTACCTCAAAATCATCTAGCATTGCTAAGGATAACAGATGCAACTTGACCTTATGCATCCTTGCTTCTCAAAACTAAAAGCTAAAGTACTCAAAATCATCTAGCATTGCTAAGGATAACAGATGCAATTTGACCTTATGCATCCTTGCTTCTCAAAACTAAAAGCTAAGTACCTCAAAATCATCTAGCATTGCTAAGGATAACAGATGCAACTTGACCTTATGCATCCTTGCTTCTCAAAACTAAAGCTAAGTACCTCAAAATCATCTAGCATTGGTAAGGATAACAGATGCAACTTGACCTTATGCATCCTTGCTTCTCAAAACTAAAAGCTAGTACCTCAAAATCATCTAGCATTGCTAAGGATAACAGATGCAACTTGACCTTATGCATCCTTGCTTCTCAAAACTAAAAGCTAAGTACCTCAAATCATCTAGCATTGGTAAGGATAACAGATGCAACTTGACCTTATGCATCCTTGCTTCTCAAAACTAAAAGCTAAGTACCTCAAAATCATCTAGCATTGTAAGGATAACAGATGCAACTTGACCTTATGCATCCTTGCTTCTCAAAACTAAAAGCTAAGTACCTCAAAATCATCTAGCATTGTAAGGATAACAGATGCAACTTGACCTTATGCATCCTTGCTTCTCAAAACTAAAAGCTAAGTACCTCAAAATCATCTAGCATTGCTAAGGATAACAGATGCAACTTGACCTTATGCATCCTTGCTTCTCAAAACTAAAAGCTAAGTACCTCAAAATCATCTAGCATTGCTAAGGATAACAGATGCAACTTGACCTTATGCATCCTTGCTTCTCAAAACTAAAAGCTAAGTACCTCAAAATCATCTAGCATGGTAAGGATAACAGATGCAACTTGACCTTATGCATCCTTGCTTCTCAAAACTAAAAGCTAAGTACCTCAAAATCATCTAGCATTGGTAAGGGATGCAAACTTAGCATGCTTCTCAAAACTAAAAGCTGACCTCTAGCATTGGTAAGGATAACAGATGCAACTTGACCTTTGCATCCTTCTTCTCAAAACTAAAAGCTAAGTACCTCAAAATCTCTAGCATTGCTAAGGATAACAGATGCAATTTGACCTTATGCATCCTTGCTTCTCAAAACTAAAAGCTAAGTACCTCAAAATCATCTAGCATTGCTAAGGATAACAGATGCAACTTGACCTTATGCATCCTTGCTTCTCAAAACTAAAAGCTAAGTACCTCAAAATCATTAGCATTGGTAAGGATAACAGATGCAACTTGACCTTATGCATCCTTGCTTCTCAAAACTAAAAGCTAAGTACCTCAAAATCATCTAGCATTGGTAAGGATAAAAGATGCAACTTGACATTATGCATCCTTGCTTCTCAAAACTAAAAAGTACCTCAAAATAGCATTGCTAAGATAACAGATGCAACTTGACCTTATGCATCCTTGCTTCTCAAAACTAAAAGCTAAGTACCTCAAAATCATCTAGCATTGCTAAGGATAACAGATGCAACTTGACCTTATGCATCCTTGCTTCTCAAAACTAAAAGCTAAGTACCTCAAAATCATCTAGCATTGGTAAGGATAACAGATGCAACTTGACCTTATGCATCCTTGCTTCTCAAAACTAAAAGCTAAGTACCTCAAAATCATCTAGCATGGTAAGGATAACAGATGCAACTTGACCTTATGCATCCTTGCTTCTCAAAACTAAAGCTAAGTACCTCAAAATCATCTAGCATTGGTAAGGATAACAGATGCAACTTGACTTATGCATCCTTGCTTCTCAAAACTAAAAGCTAAGTCCTTGCTAGCATTGGTAAGGATAACAGATGCAACTGACCTTAATCCTTGCTTCTCAAAACTAAAAGCTAAGTACCTCAAAATCATCTAGCATTGGTAAGGATAACAGATGCAACTTGACCTTATGCATCCTTGCTTCTCAAAACTAAAAGCTAAGTACCTCAAAAATCATCTAGCATTGGTAAGGATAACAGATGCAACTTGACCTTATGCATCCTTGCTTCTCAAAACTAAAAGCTAAGTACCTCAAAATCATCTAGCATTGCTAAGGATAACAGATGCAACTTGACCTTATGCATCCTTGCTTCTCAAAACTAAAAGCTAAGTACCTCAAAATCATCTAGCATTGTAAGGATAACAGATGCAACTTGACCTTTGCATCCTTGCTTCTCAAAACTAAAAGCTAAGTACCTCAAAATCATCTAGCATTGGTAAGGATAACAGATGCAACTTGACCTTAGCATCCTTGCTTCTCAAAACTTGTACCTCAAAATCATCTAGCATTGCTAAGGATAACAGATGCACTTGACCTTATGCATCCTTGCTTCTCAAAACTAAAAGCTAAGTACCTCAAAATCATCTAGCATTGCTAAGGATAACAGATGCAACTTGACCTTATGCATCCTTGCTTCTCAAAACTAAAAGCTAAGTACCTCAAAATCATCTAGCATTGGTAAGGATAACAGATGCAACTTGACCTTATGCATCCTTGCTTCTCAAAACTAAAAGCTAAGTACCTCAAAATCATCTAGCATTGGTAAGGATAACAGATGCAACTTGACCTTATGCATCCTTGCTTCTCAAAACTAAAAGCTAAGTACCTCAAAATCATCTAGCATTGGTAAGGATAACAGATGCAACTTGACCTTATGCATCCTTGCTTCTCAAAACTAAAAGCTAAGTACCTATTCCTCTAGCATTGCTAAGGATAACAGATGCAATTTGACCTTATGCATCCTTGCTTCTCATAACTAAAAGCTAAGTACCTCAAAAATCTAGCATTGCTAAGGATAACAGATGCAACTTGACCTTATGCATCCTTGCTTCTCAAAACTAAAAGCTAAGTACCTCAAAATCATCTAGCATTGGTAAGGATAACAGATGCAACTTGACCTTATGCATCCTTGCTTCTCAAAACTAAAAGCTAAGTACCTCAAAATCATCTAGCATTGGTAAGGATAACAGATGCAACTTGACCTTATGCATCCTTGCTTCTCAAAACTAAAAGCTAAGTACCTCAAAATCATCTAGCATTGGTAAGGATAACAGATGCAACTTGACCTTATGCATCCTTGCTTCTCAAAACTAAAAGCTAAGTACCTCAAAATCCTCTAGCATTGCTAAGGATAACAGATGCAATTTGACCTTATGCATCCTTGCTTCTCAAAACTAAAAGCTAAGTACCTCAAAATCATCTAGCATTGCTAAGGATAACAGATGCAACTTGACCTTATGCATCCTTGCTTCTCAAAACTAAAAGCTAAGTACCTCAAAATCATCTAGCATTGGTAAGGATAACAGATGCAACTTGACCTTATGCATCCTTGCTTCTCAAAACTAAAAGCTAAGTACCTCAAAATCATCTAGCATTGCTAAGGATAACAGATGCAACTTGACCTTATGCATCCTTGCTTCTCAAAACTAAAAGCTAAGTACCTCAAAATCATCTAGCATTGTAAGGATAACAGATGCAACTTGACCTTATGCATCCTTGCTTCTCAAAACTAAAAGCTAAGTACCTCAAAATCATCTAGCATTGGTAAGGATAACAGATGCAACTTGACCTTATGCATCCTTGCTTCTCAAAACTAAAAGCTAAGTACCTCAAAATCATCTAGCATTGGTAAGGATAACAGATGCAACTTGACCTTATGCATCCTTGCTTCTCAAAACTAAAAGCTAAGTACCTCAAAATCATCTAGCATTGGTAAGGATAACAGATGCAACTTGACCTTATGCATCCTTGCTTCTCAAAACTAAAAGCTAAGTACCTCAAAATCATCTAGCATTGGTAAGGATAACAGATGTAACTTGACCTTATGCATCCTTGCTTCTCAAAACTAAAAGCTAAGTACCTCAAAATCATCTAGCATTGCTAAGGATAACAGATGCAACTTGACCTTATGCATCCTTGCTTCTCAAAACTAAAAGCTAAGTACCTCAAAATCATCTAGCATGGTAAGGATAACAGATGCAACTTGACCTTATGCATCCTTGCTTCTCAAAACTAAAAGCTAAGTACCTCAAAATCATCTAGCATGGTAAGGATAACAGATGCAACTTGACCTTATGCATCCTTGCTTCTCAAAACTAAAAGCTAAGTACCTCAAAATCCTCTAGCATTGCTAAGGATAAAAGATGCAATTTGACCTTATGCATTGCTTGCATCCTTGCTTCTCAAAACTAAAAGCTAAGTACCTCAAAATCATCTAGCATTGCTAAGGATAAACAGATGCAACTTGACCTTATGCATCCTTGCTTCTCAAAAAACTAAAAGCTAAGTACCTCAAAATCATCTAGCATTGGTAAGGATAACAGATGCAACTTGACCTTATGCATCCTTGCTTCTCAAAACTAAAAGCTAAGTACCTCAAAATCATCTAGCATTGGTAAGGATAACAGATGCAACTTGACCTTATGCATCCTTGCTTCTCAAAACTAAAAGCTAAGTACCTCAAAATCATCTAGCATTGCTAAGGATAACAGATGCAACTTGACCTTATGCATCCTTGCTTCTCAAAACTAAAATCTAAGTACCTCAAAATCATCTAGCATTGCTAAGGATAACAGATGCAACTTGACCTTATGCATCCTTGCTTCTCAAAACTAAAAGCTAAGTACCTCAAAATCATCTAGCATTGCTAAGGATAACAGATGCAACTTGACCTTATGCATCCTTGCTTCTCAAAACTAAAAGCTAAGTACCTCAAAATCATCTAGCATTGGTAAGGATAACAGATGCAACTTGACCTTATGCATCCTTGCTTCTCAAAACTAAAAGCTAAGTACCTCAAAATCATCTAGCATTGGTAAGGATAACAGATGCAACTTCCTTATGCATTGCTTCTCAAAACTAAAAGCTAAGTACCTCAAAATCAGCATTGTAAGGATAACAGATGCAACTTGACCTTATGCATCCTTGCTTCTCAAAACTAAAAGCTAAGTACCTCAAAATCATCTAGCATTGGTAAGGATAACAGATGCAACTTGACCTTATGCATCCTTGCTTCTCAAAACTAAAAGCTAAGTACCTCAAAATCATCTAGCATTGGTAAGGATAACAGATGCAACTTGACCTTATGCATCCTTGCTTCTCAAAACTAAAAGCTAAGTACCTCAAAATCATCTAGCATTGGTAAGGATAACAGATGCAAACTTGACCTTATGCATCCTTGCTTCTCAAAACTAAAAGCTAAGTACCTCAAAATCATCTAGCATTGCTAAGGATAACAGATGCAACTTGACCTTATGCATCCTTGCTTCTCAAAACTAAAAGCTAAGTACCTCAAAATCATCTAGCATTGGTAAGGATAACAGATGCAACTTGACCTTATGCATCCTTGCTTCTCAAAACTAAAAGCTAAGTACCTCAAAATCATCTAGCGTTGGTAAGGATAACAGATGCAACTTGACCTTATGCATCCTTGCTTCTCAAAACTAAAAGCTAAGTACCTCAAAATCATCTAGCATTGCTAAGGATAACAGATGCAACTTGACCTTATGCATCCTTGCTTCTCAAAACTAAAAGCTAAGTACCTCAAAATCATCTCTAGCATTGCTAAGGATAACAGATGCAACTTGACCTTATGCATCCTTGCTTCTCAAAACTAAAAGCTAAGTACCTCAAAATCATCTAGCATTGGTAAGGATAACAGATGCAACTTGACCTTATGCATCCTTGCTTCTCAAAAACTAAAAGCTAAGTACCTCAAAATCATCTAGCATTGGTAAGGATAACAGATGCAACTTGACCTTATGCATCCTTGCTTCTCAAAACTAAAAGCTAAGTACCTCAAAATCATCTAGCATTGGTAAGGATAACAGATGCAACTTGACCTTATGCATCCTTGCTTCTCAAAACTAAAAGCTAAGTATCTCAAAATCAACTAGCATTGCTAAGGAGAAAAGATACAATTTGACCTTATGCATCCTTGCTTCAGCTAGTGATACGACCACTGCTGGTGGGAAAATGGCGTAACTTATTGCTCTTTAAATGTATATAAATATGATCTCACTCAAATGATTTTTTTTTCAAAAAATAAGTCTCTAAAAGAATTTAGCTGGACTCTTCCTTGTGTATAACTATGTTGACCTTAAAGTAGCAGTTTCTACTTTGGACTTTTCCTCCGTTAACGTAACTTAAATGGTTTGTTTTAGTGCGATCACACGTTAAATGGATAAGCACAGGGTTCTAGAGCCCATGGGATTTATTTTCTTGCAATATTTTCTTTAGATTTTTGGTGGCACTATTTGTGAAATATAACTGCTATTGACTGTACTCCTACTACTACTACTACTACATATTTACTGGTGCTACTTCAACAACTAATAAACCCAAGGATATTAAGGCAAAATTTTTGGGCAATATTGTAACTGTATTGAAATAAATCAAAACGCACTATGTCCATATAGGTTGTCAAGAGGACGCATCAGCAATCCTTCAGGACTGGTTGATGGTATTAAGTTAAAAATGTCATCGTGTATTGAAGGGGATGTTAAAAAAGGTGCTATTTGCATACTGCTACTATTGCTATGCATAATTACTGAACCTTTCAACAATGCTGAAAAAATTGATGTCTCAAAACATTGTTTGGATGTTTTATTATGGGAAATGATGGGCATGGGGGGGGGGTCTCTCAAATCATTTTGACTCTTAAAAGGGGCACTATAACTTCTAATTTGAAATCAAATGAGACCCATGTGAATTTAATATGACCACCCATTCCATAAAAACCTTATATGCCCCCAGGTCATAACTTAAAGCCCTTGCCCCATGGCTCTGGGGGTTGTGCAAGCCCTGGAAGCATTGTTATACGTTCTTTGGATTATTTTTAAACAAAATTGCCATCACAAAATTTCAATCAGATACATTTGGTGAAGAGAGGGGTAGTTGGGTGGGATGCTACTTGATCTCCATCACTATTGACTCTAAGGGAACTAGAACTTCCAATTTCAACCAAATGAGCCACCTTTAAAGCTTATACAACCATCCCTTTCATAAGAACCTTAAATGCCCCAGGAGGGGCATGACTTAAAACCTTCACCCTCAGGCTCTGGTGGTTGGTATCAACCTCAAAAGCCTTGTTATATGATATTTGGACTATTTTGAATAAAAGGACTGTCTCAAAATATCTATTGGATACATCTCAAGAAAAAACACAATGTGTTTTGTGTGTGTGGGGGGGGGGGGGGGGAGGGATAGCTACGCTCGGATCACTTTGACTCTTAAAAAGGGCAGTAAAACTTATGATTACCAATCCAATGAGTCCCCTCCAAAGCATATATGGCCACCCTTGTTTAGAAAACCTTATATGCCCAAAGGGCATTACTTACAACTCTATCCCTGACAGCTGTAAGGGGAGGGGGGCTGTCTTCCTCACGGACATAATTGCCAAAAAGTTGAACTACAATGAATAAAATTGTTATCTCCAAATTTTGATTGGAGGTGTTAAAGCAAATGCTGAGCATGGAAGGGGGAAGGGCTCTCAAATCACTTTGACTCTTGAAAAGGGCACAATAACTTCAAATTTTAAATCAAATAAGCCCCATCTGATGTTTATACAACCGCCCATTCCATAAAAAAAACCTTATATACCCTCATCAAATAACTTATAACCCTATCCCAGGGCACTGAGGAGCTGTGTCATCCCTAGAGACATTATTATATGTTCTTTGCACTATTTTGAAAAAAAATTGCAATCTGATAATTTCAATTAGATGCGTTTGGTAAAATAAAGGTTTGAGTGGAAGGAGGGCTAAACGCCCTCCATCACTTTTGATACTTAAAAAGGAACTAGAATTTCCAATTTTCAACTAAATAAGCCTCTTCTAACGTTAAGCAGCCATGCCTTCCATAAAAACCTTAAATACCCCTTGGGCACAACTCACAACCCTTGTCTGAAGCCTTGGGGGAATTTGCTACCCTTAAAGACATAATATCTGGACCTTCCAAATACCTTGAACAAAATCGCTATCTTAAAATTTTTGATTGGAAGTGTTTGAGGAAATGATGGGTGTGGGGGGTGTCATTTGCTCTCTGATCACTTTTGACTAATGAAAAGGCAATAGTCCTCTCAATTTCCAATTGAATGAGCCCTTTTTTAATCTTCTATGATAACACTTTCTGTAAAAACCCTTATATGCCTTCATAAAATTTTTATACAAAGAATAATCTATTCAAATAGGTTTCAAATCTGTTCCTTGTTTTCAGTTGAAAAGCTCATTTTTTTATTTAATCAATTAAAAAAACTTTTCCCATAAAATACGTTTTTCAAAGAAAAGTAAAGAACTCCATTAAACAAAAAATGAGCAAAAATAAAATCGAATAATGTACCAAGCATGAAACTACCATAAATCAGCATCGACAAACAAATGAAACCCAAAACGAACAGAAATTACAATAAATACCGAGTCAAATTCAAAAACAAGCAGGAATTAACATAAGTTGGGCTCAAAACCCCTATGTCTTCCAAGGCCAGAACAAAATTTGCACTTTACTGAAAAAATATAAATGTTTTTTATTTTTATACCTTTAATAAATCAAATAATATTAACATTTTGATTACTAAATATCAGTATATGTATATTAAACTGACAATGCACATTCATTTGTATCTTTTCGCTTTTTTAAACAAGGGAGGGAGTTAGTTGCCCTCAAATCACTTTTCGACTATTAAAAAAGGGCATTAGCCCTTTGAATTTCAAATCGAATGAGCCCTTTTCAAGTTTCTATGACAAAGATTTCAATAAAAACCTTATATGCCCCCAGGGCATAACTTATAACCCTTGCCCTGAAGACTGTGGGGGGAGTGTCCTACTCAAAGGTATAGTTTCCTGAACTTTAGACTCCGTGGAACAAAATGGCTATCTCAAAATTTGATTTGAGGGTTTTTTATAATGGGTGAGATAGGGAAAGATCATACTGGATAATTATATAAACTGTGATTCACACTGTATATTTCAGAATTAAAACTTAGAAGTCAGTCAAAAAATGGAGAATTTGCTGATGATCTTCTGGTGTGGAATAGACACAAGAATATAAACTTACTCCAAAGCATAATTCAGGAAGACATAGATGATGTGTGCCTGTTTTCTAAAGCTTTTGGTCCCAAAAACAAAGGCAATGGTGTTTTACAACCAACAAACAACCCTCCCTAAACCCTTAGTGATAGAAGGGAGTACAATAGCTTATCAGCCATCTGTCTGTCTACTGGGTATGACCCTTGACTGCCATTTAAAATGGCAACAGCATGCAATGATGTTGAGAATGTCAATTTTAAAGCAACTCATCATTTTAAAGCAACTTGCAGGATCTAAATAGGGATCTTTACCAAAACTGATTATTGATTTTTATAAACTGTAAATTTGATCTAAAATGGAAATATGGCATTCATTTCCTTGTAAATGTCCCTGTAACTCTATTTTAAAACTCTTGAGACACTCAAAATTCAGCCATAAGAATTGCATTGGGACTGCACAAACAGACTGCAGTAGATAAGCTAAAAGAGCTCTCTGGACTACCTGCTCTGAAAGATAGAGCTACTATGCAGAGAAACCATTACTTTACAAAAATACAATATTATGGTGATAAATATGCAGTCTCTCCAGCCATTTTTGCAAACCCTAGCAAGCCTCAGCACCATAAGTCTTCTTGGTGTCAATATCTGAAAGATCATCCAAATTGGAAAAATGAACATGCAGATAGTTACTCTTTTCCAAATTCTCTGCCTTGGAAAATGGAGGCCCTGAGTGTCATCTCCAACTGCTCCCTAAGGATAAATCTTTTTATACTGATCAGTTTGTTTGTCAGCTTTTTGCCAATCAAATTTCCTGAACATACTCAAGTTTATACTGATGGCTCAGTAACGGGAACAAATACAGGAGCAGGGGTTTGCATTCTGTATGTTTCCTTGAATATTTCAGTAACTCTCCCATCCAATACTTCAATTTTGTCAGCAGAGTTGTTTGCCATTCTAAAAGCACTGGTAATTATGGTCAACCTCAGACCAGCTTCAAAAAAATTGTTAATTCTCACCAATTCTAAGTCTGCCATCCAACTAATCAAAAAAAATAAATTATGAGGCTGCTGACTCAGATTTAAAATCTATTAGAAATTCTCTCCTAAGCCTTAAGAATGTGGACACTTCAGTTTGCTTCCACCATATCCCCAGCCATAAAGGACTGACCCACAATATGACAACCAATAGGCTAGCTAATGAAGGAACAAATGCTTGCACCCCTCCAGACTCAAAACTTGGGAACCTTTGAGATATTATAAAACACTGTGGAAAAACAAAGTGCACCCCATTCCTGAATTCCCCATTTCAATCAAGGGAAGATTTGGTGTGGTATTACAGGTTAAAATCTGGATACCTGTTGCTGAATTCTCTTCGATTCCAATGGAATCTCCATCATTTGCCACTATGTAGGTGGTGTTCAACATAAGTGGAAACCCCCAACATATCTTTTTTGAGTGTTTGGTACTGGCACCACAAATCACAAAGATAAAGTTAAGCTGCCAGAAAATGGGTGTTCCAGAAACATTTGATACCATCATTAATTTACAATAATATCCTAACACTGAAAGACCAATCTATAATTTGATGATTCATATCATGAAGAAGACGATGGAACATTGATAGAATTCTACAGTACAGGAGAGAGCAAGAATGAGTAGGTAGCACCATACTGGTACCAGCCAGCCTATTGGCCTTAAATTGCTGAGGACAGGTAGCTCAGGTACTTGCACTTCCCACAACCCATCATCAAAATTATGGCTTTCAAATGACATGCCTAGTGGAGTGTATTTTTATTGTTCAGGTGCTGCTTTTACAAAGATATAGAATTATTGCTGACCATTTCTGAAAACATTGCAGAGATGAAGAAAAAGAAGGTCTGAAGATACATACCCTAATCAAAGGGGTGAAAGGCCTGCATGGTAGTCCATAGCCTATACCCTCATACAAATTCTGGAACTGGAAATAATCAACAACAACAACAATTAGGGCAGTGGGCCTACTTGTATTTAATTTACTTTCCATTAGGCTATTATCCATTATTCTAGCCTCTAACTAGCCTACCATCTTTGACAGCCTAATATTATTATCTGATCTTGTGTGAAACATAGCCTAGCCACAAGATTTTAAAAATCAGCCAGGTGTGGAGACAGAATTGCTGGGTTTCAGCAAAATTTAAAAAACTGCAAATCAAATATTGGAAAGAACAAAACTAGCTCATATCACCCTTTTTATTATGCTGAGAATTTTGCTTACCTCCACACAGGGTTGCCGCCTGGTGAAAAGAATTACTAGATTCTTGAAATAAATCACTAAATTAGCACATAAATGACTAGATTATTGAATAAAAATCACTAGAAATCACTCGAATTATACAACTCTTTATCATTGTAATTAATAATTGTTTTATTTCTTTCCCATGATCTATACAGGCGCACCTAAAGGAGGGGATTAAAATTACACTTCTAGATGAGGAAAAATACCTTTCATTTGACGTTTTGTTTTTTCTCAAGCGAAAATTACCATTGAATTTTGAAAATGCCTTTTTGCATCTTTATGCAGAGAATATAACAATAGCCTTGACGGACGGCCTGCTCCGAGACCGTCCTTTGCAGGACGGTCTACAGGATCACTAACGGGGTGATGAGCAAGCGACAAAAACTGATGCCCTGTCAAGGACAAAAACGTAAGAATAGTCAGAGAAGAGAAAGAAATAGAAGTCTGGGCCAATCATTTCGAAAGGTTCCTAAACCGTCCAGAAACGTCAATCCCCACAATATACCAGAGACAAATTTGCTTATTCTTGAAATCGACACCGATCCTCCTACAGAAACTGGGAAAATTTCAGCGTCAAAGAAGCTGAAGAACGGAAGAGCTCCAGGAAACGATAGAATTTCTGCTGAAATGCTAAAAAAAAAACGTCTATTAGATCCAATGTGAAAACCTGGATTCTACTTTTTAGCGCGATATGGACGCCAAGGTTGTCCCAAAAGAGTGGATGCGCACTACCCTTGTGAAACTATTCAAAAAAGGCGAAGTGATGCTGTGCGACAACTGCCTAGGGATCAGTTCGCTCTCTATTCCGGGAAAGCTTCTTGCCTTCATAGTTCTGCATCGTATTCAGCCATAATTGACAAGCATTTAAGAGACGAACAACACGGTTTCCGCCCAACCGCTCCTGTGTAAATCTAATTTTTGCATTGCGAATGATGTTATAAGAGACAAACGAATGGAGACAGAAGTTATACTTAATTTTCATAGACTTTGAAAAAGAATTCGATTCTGTCCATTGAGATACGCTCTAGAAAATCCTCAAATACTACGGTATCCCTGACAAACTCTTAAGGCTAATTATGGCTCTATAAGAGAGCACGGAGTGTTGCATACAGAGGAGTGAAGGCCAATCGAGATATTTTAGGATCACCTCTGGAATAAGGCAAGGATGTGTACTATCCCCTTAAATCTTCATACTGGTCAGATTACATCCTCCATGGATGCGAAAACTACGGAATCCCGATCAGAAATGAAAGGAGGATTGCAGATATAGACTTCGCAGACGACATTAGTGTCCTCCAATAAGTCAAGCAGAAACTCCAAAAGTTTTGGATGTTCTGAGAGAAAATGGACGTTGGTTTGGACTCAAGATAAATGCATCAAAAACTAAAAGTATGGCTGTCACGGGATCCCCCCTCAACATAAAGTGCAGCAAAGAGGATGTAGAATAGGTTATTCAGTTTAAATATCTGGGAAGCAAGGAAAAGAACACAGGGGCAATATACAAAGAGATCCATTCTCGAATCTGACTAGCTAATGGCTCGCTTATCAGGCTTAAACAGATTTGGCACTAACAGAAGTACTCGACCGATGACCTGGCTAAACCTTCGAGTCTTCAACAGTAATGTCCTCCCCGTTATGCTGTAGGGTAGCGAATGTCGGGAGTTAAATCAGCAGCAAGAGAAAGAACCTCAAAGCCTTTGCGAACAATTGCCTTCGAAGAATCCTCAACACATACTGGAAACAACACGTCTCGAATCAGACCATACGTCAAATTATTGGGAAACCTCCAGTCTTAGACATGACCAGGACCCGAAGATGGAAGTACATGGGACATGTTGTACGAATGAAAGACGACCATACACCAAAGTCCATCCTCCAGTGGCAACCAATGGGAACGCGACGAAGGGGAAAACCAAAGAATACACTATGCGGAACTTGCCAGAGGGACCTTCTCAACGCAAATGCGTCCATACTACCCATTGTGTAGACGTTATGGCAGCAGGTTATTCGAGGGACGACTGGCGTCTCTTCGTCGATACCCTGTGTGCCTCAGGAGGCACAGGAGGATCTAAGGTCTAAGGTAAGGTTGCTTCCTCCCTATATTTTCCGGAATTGGTACCATTGGCTTATACCCTGATTACTGAAAATTGGTTTTCGGTGATCTAATCGAAATATTTGCTTTTTCCTTTTAGTTGGTTTCCTTCGACCCATAACTCCTAAAAAATATAGAAACTATTTTCTTTTTACTCTAGTTGAGCTGGTATAATAAGTGTGACACCAGTGACAATTTTGAAAATGACCTTTTTAATATTTTCATGAAAAAAGTTTATCACACCCTTCGCAATTTCCATAAGCATCGGTCTTATTGTTTCTTAATAAAAAAAAGGTGCTTGTTAATTATACGGGAAACACCCAAGAAGTAAAGTTATGTTAATCCTAATGAAATATGCAAAAATAGATGAAAAATATAATACTTTAGTTTACATTTAAAAATATAATAATATAATTTGGGCTATATATTTGCACATTGTGGAGTGTGGGGGTAATGTAACATAACTTAACCTAACCTTACCCCTCCCCACTACTGTGCAAATATATGGGCCAAGTTAAACAAGTCCAATGCATTCTGTCACCCGTTATTTGTCATTGTGGCAATGAAACTGGTTTTATAGATTTTACATTATCCTTAGCATACTTTCATCCCCAGACGTATCCTCAGGGCCTGCGTTTGGCATGTTAAATCTAAAGGTATAGTTTTGGAGCTTAATGAATCTTGTATATTTGGAAATCAAAATAATAAGCCGATGATATTTCAATTTATATCAAAGTTCCGTTTCTAGAGTTTTGGTTACTATTGTAACTCCATTCTTACAGTTCTTTACTACAAACTGTTTGATACGTTAGCACATATATCCAAAAACTTAAAGAATAGAACGTTAACTGCGCTTATTAGGTGTTTGAATTCAAAATCAGAGAATTTGGAGAATTATTGGAGTTTCGATTAGATATTAGAAGTAAAAATCAAAGCCATTAGATAATTCCCAGAGTCAGTGGCGAATCTCCAGCATTTTTACTGGGGGGGCGAGAAGGGTCATTATCCGGATAGTCAAGGGGCATGGGATTTATAATGTTTTTTCTCCAGATTATTCGGGGGGGGGGGGGGTCTGCTCCTGGGGGGGGGGGGGGGGGGGGGGGGGGGGGGGGGGGGGGGGGGGGGGGGGGGGGGGGGGGGGGGGGGGGGGGGGGGGGGGGGGGGGGGGGGGGGGGGAGGGGGGGGGGGGGGGGGGGGGGGGGAGGGGGGGGGGGGGGGGGGGGGGGGGGGGGGGGGGGGGGGGGCCCCCCCCCCCCCCCCCCCCCCCCCCCCCAAACACGACACCCCAACCCAGAGTAGATACTTCCAAACCAACTTCTATATCAAAACTACAATCGATTTACTCTATCTAGTTATATTACAAATCCTATTATAAAAAGAACTAAGTCCTATTTTCTTTTTCAATGATTTCTTTTGTCATTTAGAAAATCATGTTTAATCTATACTTACCTTCTCATTTTTCAATGACTTTATTTCTGTTCTATTGGCAGATGTAGAGGGTGTAATCATATCTACCATTCACTCCACTTTAAAAGGTTTTAACAGAAGAAAAATCTAATTTAGAACTGATAGTTTATAGAGAAAAAACTGTAAATATGAAGACAAAAATTCGACCTGAACAAATATTGTGAAATAGGAAGCATAGAACATTTTTGCAATTTTGCGATTAACTAGGTTCAGATATTATCCTGATGCATCTGTTTTATTGTTTCTTTAATAGAAAAGAGGTACTTGTTAATTATACGGAAAACACCCAAGAAGTAAAGTTATGTTAATCCTAATGAAATATGCAAAAATATGATGAAAATATAATACTTTAGTTTATATTTAAAAATATAATTATATTATATTATAATAAGAAATTTGGACTATATATTTGAACATTATGGGGTGTGGGGGTAAAGTAACATAGCCTAACCTAACCTTACCCCCCCCCACTAATTTGCAAATATATGGCCCAAGTTAAACAAGTCCAATGCATGCTGTCACCCGTTATTTGTCTTTTGTGGCTATGAAACTGGTTTTCATAGATTATACATTATCCTTAATATCCTTAGAAAATTATCCTTGGCATACTTTCATCCACAGACTTATCCTCAGGGCCTGCGTTTGGCATGTTAAATATAAAGGTATAGTTTTGGAACCTTTCAACTATGCTAAACAAAATTGCTATCTCAAACTCTTGATCGAACAATTTTTTGGGGAAAAGGAAGGTGGGAGGAAGGCTATTAGCCTTCCGATTTTTTATTCAAATAACAGGGACACCATAAGTTTTAACATCCTTTCAAATGAGCCCTCTTCCGAAGTTCTAGAACCTTTGGCTTGATACGATCGCCCCCAGAAAAACAACAAATTAATACACATCCATAGTTTTTCTTCTGGTAAATAATCCAAAATTCAGCACTGTTGCAGATAGGGGCTCAAAACCTTTACAGTAGGGTTTTCTGGTACGCCTAATCTAATGGTTTGGTTTTAATTCAAATTCTTATACTTTTTAGTGGGTGTTTCCTCCCTCTTTCAGGCCAAATTTTTGCAGTTTCTCGCCTTTTATGGGCTAAACTAAGCTTAATGAATCTTATATATTTGGAATCAACATAATAAGCCCATGATATTTCAATTGATTAATTAAAAAAACTTTCTGAAAAACAAGTTTTTTCAAAGAAAAGTAAAGGCCATTTTAAACTTGAGCTCAGGAGATACAAAATACCTGTTAAAATTCAAAGTCAAAACGACCAGAAATTACTATTAAAGAACAAATGAAATCCAAAACAAACAGAAATCAAACAAACAATCATAGCAAAACACATACAAAAAATAATAAATATAAATGAATAAATAGATCTTAAAGCGAGTAATGCTTAGATTGAATATGAAAATGAAGCTTAAAACGAAAAAAAAATAGTTTGCTATTAAGGTATAAATGAAACCTAAATCGAACAGAAATTAAGTAAACAATCAATGCGAACAAACATATAATATATACTAATGTAAATGAATAAATAAATCTTAAAACAAGTGAAACTTAAATTGAATATGCAAATCAAGTTTGAATCGAATAAAAATAACTACAAACAAGAGTTTGGGTATCGCCTCACTGCAGAAGCCTAAAACCTACTGCGTCATTGGCGCCTTACTGAAAACTATATGAGTCTTGAACAGTCTTGGAAAGTATAAACAAAAGCAAATTGAATATTAGATATATAATTATATTAATTGTTGAAAGATACATCAGTTCAAGATTTTTTTCCACTGTAATTTCTATTTCATTTTCAATGCTGTAAAAGCTGGAAAAGAATAAATTTGTAATATACGAGTAATTCGTTTCAGTAAAGCGCCAATGACGAAGTAGGTTTTAGACTTTTACAGTGAGAGAAGGAAGCCATACCCAAAACTCTTGTTTGTAGTTATTTTTATTCGATTCAAACTTGATTTGCATATTCAATTTAAGTTTCACTTGTTTTAAGATTTATTTATTCATTTACGTTAATACATATTGTATGTTTGTTCGCATTGATTTTTTATTTAATTTCTGTTCGTTTTAAGTTTCATTTATACTTTAGTAGCAAAAACTATTCTTTTTTTCGTTTTAAGCTTGATTTTCATATTCAATCTAAGCATTACTCGCTTTAAGATAGATTTATTCATTTATATTATTACTTGTTGTATGCTTTTTGCTATGATTGTTTATTTAATTTCTGTTCGTTTTGGGTTTCATTTATTCTTTAATAGTAATTTCTGGTCGTTTTGAGTTTGAATTTTAACAGGTATTTGTATCTCCTGAGCTTAAGTTGATAATGGCCTTTTACTTTCTTTGAAGAACTTATTTTTCGGAAAGTTCTTTTAATTAATTTTTGTTCGTTTTTGATTGCAAAAAGTTTCAAGTTTGTATGGCATGGGGGGGGGGGGGGTGGTTACTGTCCGATTATTCTTGACTTTAAAAAACGGATCTAAAACTTTCAATTGACAGCGAATGAGGATTTTTTCAAAGTCTATAAGATTACCTCTTTTATGAAAACCTATATATGAACAATAGACAGCTTGTATAACTTGTGGACAGCGATTGACAACAATGAATGGACTGAAAAAAATAGCAAGTTTAATTAACGCAATCTTGCGTTAATTAATTAAATTACATTACTTTAGACTACGTTAGGGGGGCACCCCCTCGCCCCTCCCCCGGATCTGCCACTGCCTTACACTCTCTGTTTCTTTCCTTGTTAGGAAGGAGAGCAGATGCCTAATAGGTTTGTGTTAATACCAAAACATTCTAACTCTCATTGGGCGTTCAGGTAAAAACAGAATTAGTTCAAAGGAAGGGTGGGGAAAAAAGGGCGTGGGGGGGGTTATTTGCCCTTCGACCAACTCTGACTCTTAAGAGCTGGACTAGAACTTACAATTTCCAATCAAATTAGCCATCTCTGAAGTTTATACGAGAATTCCTTCCTGCCCCCGGGCCCTGGGGGGTTTGTCGACGCCACAGTTTTGTTACTTAACCTTTCAACTATTATTAAAAAAAAAATGATATTTTAACCCTTGCATATAAAGCAGCTCTGGGGGGGGAAATAATAAAAAATTGAAGCTACTCGTATATAAGATTTATTCATTTATTTATGTTTGCACCGGTTATCTTTATGTTTGTAAGATAGTTAATTTCAATTTCTGTTCGTTCGAGGTTTTTTTTTTTATTCTTTAACAGTAATTCTCTGGTCTTTTTGAGTTTTAACTATAATATGAATTAATTTTTGCTGGTCCTGAGTTCAATATGGCTCTTTAATCTTCTTAGAAAACTTATTTTTATGTAAGGTTTTTTTTAATTAATAATAATAAAACATTGAAGCCTTATGGCCTTTGCTATGGACAGGTTAATTACATGCCTCTCAAATATCAAACCTGATTTTTTCACACGCAACAATGAATGGATCGAAATAATAGCTTCTAAAAACAGTAGCTAGGTTATTCCATTTGTTGATGCAGAAAGAACAGGATCGTTTTGATTAGACCATTTTTTGGATTTTTTGTGCCACAATAATTTAGCATTTATCGCAAAGTAAGCATTTTAACCTTATTTTAAGTATGGCCCTAATTTCAGTATTTTATAATAGATTTACTATATGTTTTCTTCCCATACAAAAACTTTACCTTATTAAAGTCTTTGGAGTGGGAGCAGCGTAAATGACATAAAGAAGAAAATTTTAGTGTAGACAGTAGGAGAGGGGGAGGGTGAGGTTGGAGACTCATCCAATACGGGGCGGAACATCACTTGTCTCCTCCGTTCCCGATTTAGGAGATTAGAGAGACTCTTTGGGCTGTAGAATGTTGGACCGTTTGAGTTGTGGAAGACGTTTAAAATACTAGAAAATACTTTATATTTTTAGTTATTTCCGGATTGCTTTCATAGATTGTGGAATGGTGATCCCCGTGACCCATGATTTGGGTGAGCCTCAACTCACAATATGCAATTTTGACTAATTGTTCCGTGTTATGTGCATATATTATTCTATACATGCTATTTTGAGTTATACTTTTATCGCATTGCGTTCATTTTTAAGCCTTGAGATAAAAACTGAAACCTTAGCGTAAACAGTGGTGGGGGGAAGTCTCCCCCCTCACATGTATAATTGAGCAGCCACAGAGAAAGTAATACAAATGAAAATTATCTGTCTTTTGAATTTTTTTTTTCAAAAGACACGAAAATAATCGTCTAATGGAACCTGAAGTGCTATCTCTGATATTTCCGTTGATTCTTTATTCCCGTTACTTTCAGATGTAAAATCTAGAATATTATCGAATGGGTTTAGTCTTCCCCTCCCTGAATAATTCACATTTTGAAAACTCACCCCCTGGGAAATTCCTTCCCCCTCCAAGAACATTTCTTTTCCTGCTGATAATTCCCCCGCGTTAAATTCCACCCAGTAGAAATTTCCCAGCCGTGGAATACGCTCCCCCATACATATTCCCCTCAGATAATTTCGGATATTCATAAAAATGAAAGCGGAAATTTCTACTCAACTTTTTAGGTCAGAAGCAATGCTGTAGCGCTACCTAAGTAAACAGCCATAAGGGTTCAATGAATTAATACTTATTTATTTTTCCAGGGGCACTTTATGTGGAAGAGGTGGTCGCATAAACTTTGGAACGGGGTTCATTGAATTACAAATTAAAAGTTATAGTGCCCTTACACCAGGGGCGGATCCAGGATTTTTAGGGGGGGGGGCAAAATAGGTTGATCCGATAAACTTGCGTTAGGAGCAAGTTTAATTAACGCAATCTTGCTTTAATTAAGTAAATTACATTACTTTAGACTACGTTAGGGGGGGGGGGGCTAGTTGCCCTCCAATCTCTTTTGACTCTTAAAAAGTGAACAGGATCTTTCAATTTCCAATCAAATGAGCCCTCCCTAAAGTTCATACGAGCATCCCTTCCATAAGAAATAATATGAAGGATTCGGAGAATCCTTAAATTACAACCCTTGCCCTGAGGGCTGCAGGGGAGTTGTCATCCTCAAAGAACTAATTTCCAGAACTTAAAACTACGTTTAATAAAATGGCTGTCTAAAAATTTTGATTGAATGTGTTTGGGGAAAAGGTGGGCGTGAGAGGGGGGTTACTTGCCCTCAAATCACTTTCGACTATTAAAAAGGGCACTAGCCCTTTGAATTTCCAATCGAATGAGCCTTTTTGAAGTTTCTACGAAACCGCCTTCTATAAAACCTTATATGACCCAGGGTATAACTTAAAACCCTTGCCTTGAGGGTTGTTGGGGAGTGTGATCCTCAAAAACATATTTTCTATCTGAAAATCAACTACGCTGAACAAAATGGCTATCTCAAAATTTTGATTGGATGTGTTTGGGGCAATGACGGGCGGTGGGGGGACTAGTCGCCCTCCAATCACTTTCGACTATTAAAAAGGGCACTAGCCCTTTGAATTTCCAATCGAATGAGCCTTTTTGAAGTTTCTACGACAACGCCTTCTATAGAAAACCTTATATGCCCACAGGCCATAACTTAAAACCCTTGCCCTAAGGGTTATGGGGGAGTGTCCTGCTCAAAGACTTATTTTCTATCTGGAACAAAATGGCTATCTCAAAATTTTGATTAGATGTGTTTGGGGGAATGATGGGCGTGGGGAGGGGGCTTGTTGCGCCCCAATCACTTTCGACTATTAAAAGGGCACTAGCCCTTTGAATTTCTAATCGAATGAGCCGTTTTTAAAGTTTCTACGACAACGACTTCTATAAAAACCTTATATACCCCCAGGGCATAACTTAAAACCCTTGCCCTGAGGGTTGTGGGGGATTGTCCTCCTCAAAAACATATTTTTTATCTGGAAATCAACTACGCTGAACAAAATGGATATATCAAAATTTTGATTGGATGTGTTTGGGGGAATGATGAGCGTGGGGGGGGTGGGGCTAGTTGCCCTCCAATCACTTTCGACTATTAAAAAGGGCACTATCCCTTTGAATTTCCAGTCGAATGAGTCTTTTTTGAAGTTTCTACGACAACGCCTTCTATAAAAACCTTATATGCCCCCAGGGCATAACTTAAAACCCTTGCCCTGAGGGTTGTGGGGGAGTGTCCTCCTCAAAACCATATTTTATATCCCAAAATCAATTACGCTGAAACAAAATTGCTATCTCAAAATTTTGATTGGATGTGTTTGGGGAAATGATGGGCGTGGGGGGGGGCTAGTTGCCCTCCAATCACTTTTGACTATTAAAAAGGGCACTAGCCCTTTGAATTTCCAATCGAATGAGCCTGTTTTGAAGTTTCTACGACAAGGCCTTCTATAAAAACCTTATATGCCCGCAGGGCATAACTTAAAACTCTTGCCCTGAGGGTTGTGGGGGAGTGTCCTTCTCAAAAATATATTTTCTATCTGGAAATCAACTACGCTGAACAAAATGGCTATCTAAAAATTTGATTGGATGTGTCTGGGGAATGATGGGCGTGGGGAGGGGGCTAGTTGCCCTCCAATCATTTTTGACTATAAAAAGGGCACTAGAACTCTCAATTTCCAATCGAATGAGCCCCTTTGAAGTTTTTAAGACGACCCCTTCCGTATGAAGTGCCTCTGGGAAAAAAAAAAATAATAAATAATAAATAAATAATAAAACATTGGAGCCGTATGGCCTTTACTATAGGCAACGCTACAGCGTTGCCTCTGATATCAAAGTTCCGTTTCTAGAGTTTCGGTTACTATTGTCACTCCCTTCTTACAATTCTTTACTACAAAACTGTTGATACGTTAGCACATTGTCTGATATATTACAAACTGTTTGATATGTACTCGTCAACTATGGACTTTAGATTATACAACATGTAGTATAATTCAAAGTATTATTCAATACAAATGCCTTCTGGCTTCTGGCATGTGTTTTGTTTAAAATTGGGAAACGTGACCACGTTCTATATGATAAGAAATATGAACTGATGCGTTACCTTTGATCTCTACTACTAAATTTTTTTATTACAGTCGAGGCTATTGAGGGAAAATTCCTTCCACCCTAAATGTTGCTTTGCTCTGTCTGGGTCTCCTAGAAGTCATTTTGAGAAGTAAGCTAATGGTAGAAAATACTTCTGAAAGGAAATGTGAAAAACAAGTTTGACTTTCGCTTCCCAAGGAATGATCTCATGGTGACAGCTGCACTTTTGGACTTCGAAATATTCAAGATAAATGAAATTGACGAGCGTCTAAACCTTCTTGATGGTTGACTGAAAAGAAGGGAATTCTTTTCGAAGTGGTTAAGCCTCTAGTACTGGCAGCTGACATAAGGTACTTCATCACATTTCTTGTGAAAAGAATTTGTCCAATCAACACTCCAGGTCCCTCCACTTCAGCTTATGGTGATCATTTTAGTGCAGTAGAAATTCCTCGAAAAGCCTGAAGAGGAGGCTATAACCTCTGAGGCTTCCAGTAGATCAGCTACCCAATCAGTTGTGTGAAAGTGGCTAGTTGGTTTTCTCAGAAGAGCAGCAAATCTCAATCTCCTCATGATCATACATGAAAAAAAACGAGGCTGCTCGATCAAATAATGTGTCAGAATGGCAATGCAGAACAGGATGAAATTGATAACGTAATTAAGCACCAAGTAAAATTATATCAGGGCTTGTCAGCCCATACCAGGAGATCAAAGGATCCTACCCTAGTTGATGCAATCAGTCCAAGCATTGCCTTCTGGAAAAGATACATTACTCAGCTGCCATGGATTGCAGCTTTGGCAAGAAAAGTTCTATCGTTGCCAGCAACTAATGCCGCAGTAGAAAGGGTTTTCAGGGGTGCAGGACTGATTGTTGCTGCTAAGTTCTATCTTGCCCTCACACCGTGTAGACAAGCTCATTTTTATGCATGATAACTACAAGCTTGTCAAAACTTTAAAGGAAAGTGACAAGGTTTATTTCTAGCTAAGTGTTTTGAGTTATTTATTCTGGCTAATTAAACTGCCTGAGAATTGACAAAATAGGGAGTTTAAAACTAAATTCAAATTAAACTCTGAAATTTAAAGCCTGAATAAAAAAAAATATTAATATATAATGCTTTTCTTTATTAGACGTTGCCTCTTTTTATATATAATTTTTTTTTTTGCGAAATGTTACTTGTTTTTCTTTTAACATCTGGGAACAAACTGTTCTAAAAGAATGGCAAGCTAAGTTTTCTGAAAATTGGCTCAAAGATTTCTGAAAATACACTAAAGTTAAACTTTGATCGTTTGAAATGCTTACCCACCATGTTCAAGTACGTTACAACCGCAGTAACTTAATTGCTGAGATGGGGAGGAAAATAATGGGGAGAACATTCTCAAAGAAGTGGGTTGAAACACTTAATTTAAAAACTTTTGTTATATCACACTCAAGTAAGAGGATTCAAACTTGAAGCAATGAGAAATAATAGCTTTTGCAGCGTAGAAAGTGAGGGGTAGGGTAGTTAAAGAAGTGGAATTCAGGTTGCAAGACCAGGAAATTCAGATATAAAGTAAGATATAAACTTCAGATTCCCCTCAAGGTTTCATAAATTAGCCACGGTATTATGGTGCAAGTAAATTTGTTTAATTCAAGCTTTAGAGCTAAATTTAAATTAAATTTTAAATTAACTATTTTGTCGGATTAATTCAAATATCAGGCAGTTTAAGGTCTCACTATCGATCATTTTGGGTAAAAGAATGTTTGTGAGAAATTAAGATTGATATCTCGTCCTTATTTTTTCCGATGTTCGGTCACGGTAATGAAGCCAAATAGGAATTGTTGACGGAATTGTGATAACAACTGATATCAATTTAGTTTTCAAAACTTTTTAAAAGTAGCCAAAAACAAGTATAAAAATAGAACAAACGCCGAAAAATTAACGGCGCGCCGCGATAATTTTTTGGTGGCGCACCACCAAAAAAAACGGCGCCGCCAGTGGCACGCCACCGGCATAATTGTGTCCGCCACCGCCACTGAATTTTATTTCGGCGAGGCTTAAGGGTCTACACGAGAAGGCATACGGTTGTGAGTCTTCTCGTTTAAATCTTTTCGGGTATTCTTTAAGAATTTAGAGTTTGGTCTGCTATTGGAGAAACTTGTTCAACAATTTTAGCGACATACATTCTTCTGAAAATCTTGACACAAATAGTAGTGTTTAATTTAGTTTTATACCTCCTCCAGTTGACCTAAAAAATAAAATGTAATACAATTCCAAAAAAATTCTATCTAAGCTTTTTGACAGCCTCGACACACTTACACTCTTTTGATTTAATTAAATTTTAAGAGCAGAAGCAGTAATAGAAGTAGCCCCCGAAAGTATGTACTTTATGCCCTCAGTCGTTCTTGGGATATTTTGAGATGTCTTATTGGCAATCAGCATACACACAGTGCGTTTTGATTTAATTTTAAAGCAAGATTTAGGTTTTAAGCATAATGAGCAATTTGCATAACAGTGGGAAGTGGGGTTAACCTACCCAAAAGCCCTAGATATTTAGGCACTAGACCGTTCAGCTATGATGAACTAAATGACTGTCATCAAATTTTAATTCGGAAGCGTTTGGAAAATTATGGGCTAAAGAGGAGGGCTGATTGCCCTACAATAACTTTTGACTTTTAAAAAGGGCACTAGAACTTTTAATTTCCAATCCAATTAGCTTCTTTAATATATCATTGATATCACTATCTATGATACAGCAGCGCTGTCTAGGATATTGCTTATACGCCCTTTAAATACCTGCATGCATATATTTTTTCGTTTAATTGTAACTTCCCTAAAAGTTGCAATTTGATGGCATTAGTGACATTAGTTACAGTAACCGTAGAATTGATATTAAAAACATACACATAGTGTTTTCTGGCTAGTTCAAAAAACTGGAGTAACAACTTCCCCAGAAAGGCGTACACATTAATAATGTGAGCCGTTACTGTGATATTTTTTTGTCACCTAATTTCAACAATCTTCATGATCATACTTCGTTTTGATTTTGTTCAACATCCAAATAAGTGAAAGCTCCACCTGAGATATCCTTAGGTTGGCAAAGTAAAATAATTGCAGTACATTAATCGGGATGTCTATTGTTTTTCTTTTCAACATTCCCTTCAACACACTTTTGAAAGTTTCAAGTTCATCCACATAAACCGTTCCTGAAGCAATGCTGATACATCCTCTTGGCAAAACCTATGTGGGCACAGTGTGTTTCGCTTTATTCAACAGTTTCACTATTGCTCAATCATTTTCGTAAAACTTATACCGTTACGTTTAGTAGCAGTCAAGGGCGGATCCAGGATTGTTTTTAGGGGTGGCAAAATTTTGATCCGATAAACTTGTTTTGGGGAGTAAAAATTAAACGCAAACTTGCGTTAACTAAGTAAATATCAACTACTTTAGACTACGTTTGCGGGGCTTTTTTTATACCCTCAACCCCCTTGAGATCCGCCTTCTGGTAAAAGTAGTAGTAGCACTAGTAACTATAGTAGTAGCAGTAGAATTAATAGTAGCAGTCTTAGCTTTAGTAGTAGTAGTAGCAGTAATAATAATAGTAGCAGTTGTTGTATGAGAAGAAGCAGTAGTATTATGATGAAAATATTGTCTTTTGATTAGTTCAACATCCCCCACAACAAGCCATGTCTTGTCATCAGTATCAACAAATCAGTATCAATAAATAAATGAAACCCAAAAACAAACAGAAATTAAAATAAATAACAGAGTCAAAGTAAAAACGAGCAGAAGTTAATATGAGTAGGGTTACTAAACGCCTATGCTTTCTAAAAGCCTGAATATAATTTGCACTTTACCGAAAAAATTTCAAATGAATTTACTGTAAAAATGTGCATTGTCAGTTTAATATACATATGCTACTATTTATTCCTTAAAATCTTAATTAGTTTTTTTTCTTAAAGTTATGAAAGTGAAAACATTTAAAAGAATTTTATCTTTTTTTGGGGAGAAAACTTACAACCTTAGCCCTGAGGGTTGTGGGGGGGGGGGGGGCTGTCATACTCAAAGACACAATTTCGGACCTTTCAACCACGTTCAACAAAATGGCTATATCAAAACGTTGATCGGAAGTGTTTGGGGAGATGACGGGCGTGGGGGAGGCATTCGCAATCCGATCGCTTGTGACTATTGATTAAGGGCACTAGCCCTCTCAATTCGCAATTGAATGAAACCTTTTTGAAGTTTCTACGATAACACTTTATTTGAAAAACTTATACGCCCCAGGGCATAAGCCTTTGCCCGGGGGGTTAGTCATCCTCAAAGGCATAATTTCCGGACCTTTCAACTACGTTGAACAAAATATCTATCTCAAATTTTGATTGAATGAGTTTAGGGAAATGGTGGGCATGAGAGGGGGGTTAGTTGCCCTCCAATCACTTTTCGACTATTAAAAAGAGCACTAGCCCTTTCAATTTTCAATAGAATGAGCTCTTTTTGAAGTTTCTACAACAACGCTTTCATAAAAACCTTATATGCCCCTAGGCCATAACTTACAACCCTTACCTGAGGGCTATGGGCGGGTTGTCATCTCAAAGACCTAATTTCCAGAACTTTCAACTACGTTAAAAAAATGGCTATCTTAAAATTTTGATTGGATTTGGTTGGGGAAATGGTGGCGCGTGAGAGGGGTGTTAGCTGCCCTCCAATCACTTTCTACTATTAAAGAGGGCATTAGCCCTTTGAATTTTTCCAATCGAATGAGCTCTTTTCGAAGTTTCTACGACGACAACATTTCAATGCCCTGGTCAAAAGAAACCTTATATGCCCCCAGGGCATAACTTAAAATGCCAAACGAGGGGTGTGGGGGGAGCGTCCTCCTCAAAGAAAAAATTTCGCAGATCTTTCAGCTATGTTGAACAAAATGGTATCTCAAATTTTTGATTGGGTGTGTTTGGGGAATGGTGGGCGTGAAACGCCCACGGGTGAAGGCACCCATGCAAAGATTTGCATGTGCCCACTACTATTCAACCGAGACAGGATTTTTCCATAACCTTAATTAAAAATGTGAATTGTTTTTATTTATTTGCTGAAGTTTTCTTTTTCTTTAGTGCTTCGGTTTATTAAATACGTTCGTATTTTTGCGACATTGTACGTATGAGGTGTTCCTTTGATAACAGTTCTTATCGCAACTTGTCTATCGATTAGCCAGACTGCACTCCTCACTAGTTCTCACGCTAGCCTTGAGCCGCGTTGTTTTCATTATTTCTGCCCGATCGGGTCGCGAGAGTAGCTAGGACTGCTAGGAGATATCTTCATTCTTCGTATAACTAACAAAAACACGAACTAGGAGTTCTGATATTTCTTCTGAAAATTTTTAACGGGCTAAAAGCAAAGTTGGGTCTTCTGTTATATTAATAAACGATAATTTCTTATGATTGTGGGGATAGTTAGTCCTTGTTGTAATACATTTATAGATATCATGCGGATCAGATATATTATATAACATTGATATTGTATTGTAGTTCAATTGCTATTTATTTTTTATATCTTTAGGTCAAAAATGAGTGGACCGGGTAAAAGACAACGCACCTATAATTTTAACTCTGACTGCGAGAAATCAAACTGTTTCGTTAATTTGAAAAATAAATGTGTTTGTTTGTTATGTGGATAGTAGTATTGCTGGGCCGAAAAAACATATTTTGAACGTCACTTTTAGATAATTCACGCCACTTTTGATGTGAATTATCCACTTAAATATGCAGTAAGAAAAAGAATGTCAACTAAAATCAAGTCTAACTACAAACAGGATGTTTTCACTAGACATGTGGAAAATTCTAAAAAGGCCACCATTGCTTCTTTCAAAATCTTTGACATGCTCGCAAAGAAGAATACGCCTCTCATTGATGGTGGGTTGTTTAAAGGGCTATTTTCGACTGATGCCAATTGCTGGTTTTATGTTTTTTTTTTTTTTTTTTTTTACAAATGTGATATTGTCTCATCAATACAAGACTTACAGTTGTCAAATTTGACCGTTACCAGAAGAATATTTGAAATTACAACAGAAATACAAACTCAATTAAACACTGACTTGGAAATATGTGACTGGTTCTCCTTACAATTTGACGATCGACATATATATATCAGACATCGCAGTTAGCAATTATGGTGAGAATGACATTTTAAACATTAAAAGACAATCGTTTCTGCTTGTTTTTAGTTTGAATCGGTTTTGTATTGTAATTTCTGTTCGTTTTGGGTTTCATTTGTTTATTGATGATGATTTATTAAGTTTTGGAAAAAAGTTGAGCCGCATAAGACCATAAAGGCAAAGATACTTGTATATACTAAAGAAAAAATACTCGTTTCTCCAAATACTTGAATTGTTCTGGCTATTCTTAGTTTGATAAGATTTTTGAAGACACTAAGTTTCAGATTGGAGGAAGGGGGGCTAGGTTTGGGAGAATGAGGGCAAACTGTGGGTGGCAGGGGGAGCAAACTGCATCATAGCAAATTACGCTGGAGCATGTTTGATTCTTGGTTTCAGAAAAGAGTGAGGGTGTTATAGCGAAGCATTTCTGAAATATTAAGGGCAGTGTCTAGCTAAATCAAAACACATTATGTTTAGTTGTAGCTTGTAAGAAGGGCATACCAGCAATATTTCAGAAATAGTTTTGAGTAACCATAAACGTCGGGATTTACAGAAGCGATGAGTGATATGTTCAACCAATCAGGGAGAATGTGTATGTTACAACTACTACGACGACCACTACTAAAGTTAAGGATATTAAGCTGAATAATTAGGGAAATATTGACGGGGGAAGTTGAACTAAATCAAAGCACTATGTGAGTGCAGTTGCAAAAGGGCGTATTAGTAATAGCTTGTGAATGGCTGCGCGTATTATGTTGAAACTTTCAGTTATGATAATCGGGATAATGAACTAACCAAAAGGCCATTTACTAATACTGCTAGTAGTACTTCTACTACTACGACGACTGGCCCCTTTATCTTTAACAGGGACACTATGACAGTTTCATCCATGACCTCAACTTCACACCTGGCTTCATTCACATATTTTTTAATGCTTCCTCCACTTTCTTTACATTCCTCTTATTTTACATGATCTGTCACTCATATAATTCTTGTACAGGCCCCTTCCCCTCTCTATTAAATATAAAACATTTTCACTAATATTCCTTTTCCTAAAATTATTCCATTCATCTTCTATATTGTTAAATTCTAAACTCTCCAGCTTAGTATTTATCTGTTCCTGGAAAGTTTCTCCCAAATCCATATCTTGTAGTCTATCAGTGTTGACAGAAAACAAGTTTTTTTTATAAATCATCTTGACATGCATTTATTTAATGACTTAAAAAAAACAAATAATTCCAATAAGGTTGAGCATGTAAAGACTTTAACCCATGATGTTACCTCACATTTGTAGAGTACTGAAAAATTGAGGGGGGTGGTTCAGTTGCACAAGGGTTCAGGTACACGAGGGTTTAGTTGCACAGGGGTTCGGTTGCTAGGAATTCAGTCATAAGGGGGTTAAGCTGCAATTGAATCATGAATTTTTGAATCATTTTTGGTCTTCAATTGCCTTCGAATGGCCCAGAAATCTGATGGACTACCATGAAGAAGTGAATATAATCATTTTTTATACGACTCTCAAAAAGCTATGCCAGCGCTGTCTTTGACAAAAACTTTCTGTCTTAGATATGCTCTAATTAAGCTTATGACAGAAGTAAACGTGGATAAAATCCAGAATTAGAATTTGAGGGAAACTTTCCAGAAGCAGTTGAGGCTAAACTGGAAAGCCTAAAATTTTACCACGAAAAAAATGGATGGGATAATTTAAAAAAAAAAATCGTTCGTGGGGTTGCAGAACGAAAAGGTGTTTTTCTCCATTACAAGTTCTTTTAGGATGAGCTAGGAATATTATAAAAATGTTCAAGGTTTCAGTGAGGAGGGGCAGCAGCAACATTTTCCACACATGTACTAATCCAAAGGATTTCTCCAGTATGAGTTTTCTTTATGAATAAAACCAATTAAAATTTGAAGTAAACGGTTCTGATATATATAGTAACTTTAAAACACTTTTTCAACAAAACAAGTTTATCAAAGAAAAGTAAAGAGCTCCATTAAGTCATAAATGAGCAGAAATAAAGTCAAACGATTTTCAAAGCACTCAACATTCGTTATCCACCTATTCCCTTACCATCACACAACCATCAACATTAAAAGAAACTAGCAGTACCGTTGAAGTACATTAAATGACCAGAGCACCTTCCTTTAAAAAAAATATAACATGAATGACTTCAACCCCCCCCGTTCTGGGAAGACCAGAACCTATTACACTTTACTGAAAAAAAAATATATGACCGTAGATTGTCAGTTTAACATATATAGAAACATTAATTCCTAAGAATTGTAATAATTTTTCAGTTTATTACAAGTAGTAGCAAAATGAAAACTTTTTGAAATAGAAACAAAGAGAGAAAACTCAATGAAGAAAACAGACAAAACGAGACTTTGACAACCTAGCAAAAAGGAAAAGAAAAACAAGAAAAAACAGACGCTAAACATATATTGCGCCTTTATAAAAACGAGGCGTCTTCAGCGTAAAAGATTAAGAAACTAAAATAAACTAAAAACACATAAAAACCACCACCATATACTAAACTGCAATTATCGCAACAGACAAACTTGGGTTTGCAAAACTGTTATTAAGTTACTTCGATGAAAGCACCAGAGCAACTGGACAAAAATTAAATAAAATGAAAATTAAGTTAATTATTCTATTGTGAAATAATATGTTGTTTGCTATCACTGCCTCAACTCTCCTTGGTCTTGTATTTAATCTCATCCCTAGGTGATTTTGTAAAATCTTAATACCCTCGTTAACTGGGTCACTTTCCAGAAGAACGTTATAAATTAGACCAATATTTAAATTTTCAATATCCCAATATATTGAAACATTTGCAAACATATATTTTTTAATTACAGTAGCTTCCCTCGCCTATTGAATATAACCTGTGTCATCAGAAATGGCCCTGGCATCAACAAATTTTACATGACGATCAGAGTTAAAGAAAATGGGCTCGGCCAACGGCGGAATAAAAGTTTCAGGAGGCTTGGTTAATTTTAGAGCCTTTTCTATTGAATTATGATGTTCAATAAATCTTTCAACAAATTGTTGGTGAGTTCTGCCAATGTAAAACTTCCTACAAGAACAAGGAATACTATAAACCCCACTACGGTAACTCAATTGCTCCGAGTTATATCTTCTATAGAATCAAGGAAACTGCTAAATGTCTTATTGACTGAAAACATGTATCAATGTTATATTTCTGTAAAATCTGTTTAAGTTTTTTCCCCTAAACCAGGCACATATGGTAAAGAGATGAAACTTTTAGACAAATTCAACACTGAAGACTGTGAAACTCTAGTTATTTAATATTATACTCAATACGTCTATTTTCTATTAATTCATTTATCAATTTAACTGGGTAGCCATTACAAAATAAAACGTCCCTCAAATACCAAAATTCCAAATCCAGAAGTTTCTGAGAGCAAATTCTTAAGGCCCTATTCACTATAGAAATTACAACCCCTCTTTTCACCAAAACAGGGTGACATGGACGAAAATTTAAATATCTCTGGCTGTTTGTAGATATTTTCTGTTAACATTTAAATAGTTTCGACAAAAACATAAATTTACAGTTGAGTTTAAAGAAGATAATAAATTACCCTTCGTTGATATTTTATTAATCAAAAGAGATTTTCCGCCTGCTTTTCTCAATTTACAGAAGACCTACAAACAGCGATAGATATTAAAATTTTTATTCATGTCACCCTGTTTTGGTGAAAAGTGGGGTTGCAATCCCTCTAGTGGATAGGGCCTTTAAAATTTGTTCTCAGGAATTTCTGGATTTGGAATAATTGTATTTAAGAGACATGAAAATACAAATACTTTAATAACAAATTGTGGAAATTACAACAGAGAATTATAGAAATCAGCCCCCCCCCCACACAGAACACATTATTGTAATATACTTACCATGTTAGTGTATATACAACTCTCACATGCTAAGTCTGAAAGAAACTATAAAAGAAACCGCTTCTGTCAGACAAAGAACTTGAGTGAGATGAGTATAAGAGATAATGTACCCTTTCGATTATTCAAAAGGGCACTGAACTTCTGATTACCAGTCCAATGAGCCCCCTCTATAGTTTATACGACCACCCTTTCTATAAAAAACCTTTTATTCCCCATGGACATAGCGTACAAGCCTTGCCCTGAGGGGTAGGGAGGGGGGGAGGGGGGCAGGTTGTCATCCTCAAAGACATAATTCCCTGACTTTTTAGCTACACTGAAAAAATGGTTATCTCAGAATTTGATTTGATATGTTTGGGGAAATGATTGGCGTTGGGGGTGGGGCCTGGTTGCCTTCCAATCACTTCCAACTATGAAAAGGAGAACTAGCCCTCTCAGTTTCCAATCTGAAGAGTCCCTTTTGAGTTTCTAAGACAACTCCTTTTATACAAAGTGCCTTGGTAAAAAAAAATAAAAAAAAAAAATAAAATAATACATTGTGGCCGCACATCACTCTTTACTTAGGCTGCACTATTGCGCTGCTTATGATTACATTCGAAAGATTTTTCTTCACTATGAGTTTTTTGATAAGATAAATTGGAACTTGAAGTGAAACATTCACCACATATATGACATTTGAAGGACTTTTCATATTTGACTTTGATGATTAAATAGGTGGCCTTTTGGAGGAAATTTTTCTCACATCCATCTTAAAAGGTTTTTCTCCATTATGGGTTCTTTGGTATTAACACAAATACGAAATAGAACTAAAACCTTTCTCACGTGCATCACATTAAAAGGCTTTTCTCCAGAGTGAGTTCTTTGATGATGAGATAAACCTGAACTTGAAATAAAGTGTTTCTCACATATGTCACATTTGAAAGGTTTTTCTCCCGTATGAGTTCTTTGATGATCAGACAAATACGAAGGTCTACTGAAAACGTTTCTCACATAGATGACATTCAAAAGGTTTTTCTCCACTGTGAGTTCTTTGATGCTGATATAAACTGGAACTTTGAGTGAAACGTTTCTCACATATATGACACTTGAAAGGTTTTTCTCCTGTATGAGATCTTTGATGTTCAGACAAATACGAAGGTCTACTAAAACGTTTCTCACATACGTGACATTCGAAAGGTTTTTCGCCACTGTGAGTTCTTTGATGCTGATATAAACTGGAACTTCGAGTGAAACGTTTCTCACATATAAGGCATTTGAAAGGTTTTTCTTCTGTATGAGTTCTTTGATGATGAGATAGGGAGGTTTTATACGGAAAATTTTTCCCGCATATATCACATTTTCTTTCTCCACTGTGAGTTTTTTGATGATTAGATAATTTGGAACTGAAAGTAAAATGTTTTCCAATATGTCACATTTGAATGGTCCTTCTCCACTGTGAGCTTTCTTATGACAGAGCAAACTGGACCTTGAAGTAAAACATTTCTCACATATATCACATTTGACAAGTTTTCCTTCAATAGGAGTTCTTTGATGATCAGACAGGTGAGATTTCTGTAGCAAGGGACTTTTTCAGATGCATCAGATTCGAAAGGCGTTTTCTCCAGTACGACAAATCTCCTGTTTTACCGTATCATTTTCAGCAAATACATGAAATGTTACTTGACAGTTCATTTTCCTGACAATCCACAATCATTTCTTGTTTTAGACATACGCTTATCAGATCAGGCATGCAAGGTGTTCCACATCTTTGTTTGCTGACATCATTTTCACAAGATCTTACAATAGGTGCACCTAAAAAATAATGTATAATTCACTCAAAATGAATCAATTTGTCTTGTATTTTTTGTCCTTTATTTAGTTGCAAACAATTTAGCTTCTAAGATTTTGAATTTTACTGTTCCTTGATTTGATTTTATGATCCTACCTGTGTGGTGACTAATGTATAACAGTTAAAATTTCTACACCGCCTCTTCAATAATTGAAGGATCTTTTTAGTAACTTATAATATTTTTAAATTCTTAAACCCGAGGTTGTATATTCTCTTCTTTAATGACGGAATTGTATATAAACAATATGGCTATACTATTTTATTAATGTATGTTTTAACTCTCCACTTCTATTAATTATTAATTTCAAGAATAAATTCCACAAAAGAACTATTTCAGAGAAAAGTGAAGAGCTACATTATTCGAAAACGAGCAGAAAAAAAAAAAAAAAAAAAAAAAATTTTCAGGCGTAAAACTACCATAAAAACAAAACAAACAGAAATTCCAATAAATAACAGGGCCAAACTAAAACCAAGGAGAACTTACGGAGAATCGGGCTGACGCCATCGTGCCATCTAAAGACCAGAATATAATTTGCACTATAGTGAAAACAATCCTTTCTTCAAGCGATGTGTTTTCATTTCTCGTAATATTTCTCGTCATATCATAATATCGAAAAAAGAAAACAACGAGTATTGACTAACAGTTTAATATATATCTTGTTATTCATTCCTGAAAGTATTAATCATTTTGATAAGATTAAGTTATTAAAAAGACAAAACACTTCAATATATTTCGTTTTTTTTAGTAAAACGAAAAATGGATTCTGATCTATAGAAGGCACGGGGGCGTCAGCCTCACACCTCTTCTTTTTCTGCTAGGTTTTAGTTCATTTAATACATTAGTTCATTTGCTAAAGGTATTAGTAAAACTTTCAGTGAATGTCGAGGCCAGAATCGAACTGAATCAAACACACTTTATACACGTGGGTTATCACAGTTTTAAGAGCATCCAAGTTTTTCAAGATATTCAGGAGGATATCTTAGGACCGGGATAGAGTATACAGTAGAAACTTTCATTGAAAATTTATGTTGGTTTAAAACCCAATCTAAAGGCACTATGTTCATGCTGGTTGTCAATAAGACGTGTCATCAATATCTCTAGAACGAGTAAGGGGACTAAGCTGAAAGTTTCACAGCTACTACCCTTACTGCTAGTAAATCAAAATCTGGATTTTTATAGAGATTAATTAAAAAAAAAAGTTTTTTCATAAAATATGTTTTTCAAAAAGAAGTAAAGAGCTCCATTAAACCAAAAATGAACAAATTTAGAATCAAACAATCTACCAAACATACAACTACCACAAATCAGTATCAATAAAAAACGAACCCAAAACAAACAGAAATTAAAATAAATAACAGAGTCAAACTCAAAACAAGTAGAAACTAACATGAGTAGGGTTCAAAGCCCCTATGCTTTCTAAAGATAGAATATAATTGTACTTTACTGAAAAAATTAAATGAATTTACTGAAAAAATGAGCATTGTCAGTTTAATATACATATGCTGATATTTATTCCTTAAAATCTTAACTAATTTTTGATTTCTTAAAGATATAAAAGTGAAAATATTAAAAGCATTTTTTTCAGTAAAGTACAAATTATATTCTGGCTTTTAGAAAGCATAGGGGTTTTGAACCCTACTCATCTTAATTTCTGTTCGTTTTGAGTTTGACTCTGTTACTTATTTTAATTTCAGTTCGTTTTGGGTTTCATTCATTTATATATAGGCCTACTGATTTGTGGTAGTTGGGTAGTTGTATGCTTGGTAGATTGTTTGATTACATTTTTGGTTTAATGGAGTTCTTTACTTCTTTTTGAAAAACTTATTTTATGGAAAAAGTTTTTTAAATCAATTTCTGTTCGTTTTATATTGACATACTTTTTTTCAGGGAAAACGAAAATAATAGTTTGAATCTTTCCAGTTTTCCTTTAAGAATTTATAGTTTAGCCTGCTATTTATATGCTGGAGAAACTTTTTTTAGCAATTTTTAACAACATAAACTCTTTTGAAAATCATGAAAAATAATTGTTTAATTCAGTCATATACATCCTCTAGTTGACCTGATAAACAAAAGTTAATACCATTCTCAAAAAAATATATCTGTGCCCTTTCACAGCCTGGATAAAATTATACTCTTTTGATTTAGTAAAATTTAAAAAGAGCAGAAGTAGTAATAGAAGTAGCCCCAAACATCTGAACTTAATACCCTCAACTGTTCTTGGTATATTGCTGAGATGTCTTATTGGCAACCAGCGTACAAACAGTGTGTTCTGATTTAATTTTTAAGAATAATGAGCAAATTACATAACTGCGGGAAGTTGACCTAACCAATAACCCTAGAGATATAGCTACTAACGATTCAGCTATTCGGAACATAATGGCTGTCTTAAAATTTTGATTGGAAGCATCTGGAAAATTATGAGCCAAATAGGATTCCTGATTGCCCTCCAATCAGTTTTTACTCTTAAGAAGCCATTTAGCTATGCTGAACAAACTGGCTATCTTAAAATTTTGATTGAAAGTGTCTGGAAAATTATGAGCTAAATAGGAGGGCTGATTGCCCTCCAATCATTTTTACTCTTAAGAGGCCATTCAGCTATGCTGAACAAACTGGAGTAGCAATGCATTAATTACTCCGAAACTAACAAGACTTACCAGAAAAGTTGCTGGGCAAACAAGATAGGTTTCTTGGCCAGTAGTTTTATGGGAATATTGCGGGTAAACTATATACGACGACCTGAATGGAATCTAAGGAAACACTTTATACTGGCATATAATGATAGAGTTTTAAAAGGAAAAAAAAACTAGTTTTTTGAGTAACAAGTATTTTGGATCACTCAATAATGGTGCACAATTCTGGTCCGAATGGTATTACTTAATGATTTGAATAATATGATGAAACAAGAGGACGATAATATTCTTATTTTTAATTGAATTGTATGAAAGTGATAAAAGGTTTAAAATTACGTATCAGTTAAGGTAAGTCTGAGGGGTTGGTAAGTCTTACGCAACGTGACATAAATGTTAGAAAATTATCAGAATAACGTCATTGATACTAATATGTGGAAACGGTTAGCGGTGACAAGGCGATCTTGCAACTTGACCTAGCTTATCTTCTTAAAGTTCATCTTCCTAGCTAAAAACTTGAAACTAATAAAGTCGTAGGTACCAAGAAAACAATTTTAATATAGAAATTCAGAACATTGCGACTTGACCTAGCTTATCTCCTTAGCTGTGGTCGCTATAATAAGCAAGAATATAATGAGAAGTGTGGGCAATATAAAATATTCTTTAGCATTGGAGTATGCTAGAAAGTTGAAACTATTAAAGTCGTGGTTGCCGAGAAAAGAATTTTAATATAGAAATTCAGAGCGATTCTTAGGAATCAAGAAATCAGGTGGTTATGGATTTGAACCTTCTAGGTCCTCAACCACCAAAGACCCTAACCACCAAGGACCTCAACCTCAAAGGGCCCCCGCAACCCCTCACCCCATTTTTTGATACTTTTTTTGGTTTAGTTTTTTTTTTAAACTTTTATTTATTATATTTTTTTAACATAGAAGTTTCTTCAACTTTTTTTACATGTCAGACCCACATGAAATATGCTTAAAAAATCACATTTAATATTTTCAAAATAAAAAATGAGAATGATACAGGTATATTACTTGTGACTTTTACTATTGGAAAAATAATGTTTGTAGTGACACTTTTTTTTTTTTTTTCTGACTGGGAATTTTTGGAGTTAAAAAAATTTTTCAACTTTTTTTATTAGTATTTTTTTATTTATGCGGAAGTATTAGAGGTACTCTATGGCTGTGTGCATTGTGCATTGTCAATATAGTGTGCATTGTCATGACACTGAGAGATTAAACTTCGTTGGACTACCGAAAAAATTCATCATTGGTAATGGTGGATATAATAGAAAAAAATTCCAAGAGGTGATATTGCTTAAAGATAATTCATGCCTAAAAGTAATAGTTGACAATGAAGATCAACTTCTTGCTTCTAGTGCGGGTAACACGTAATCTTTTGATAAATCATATCGCCATCGTTCGAATATCAGTATTCGACAGAACGTGAAAAAAAGACAGGCCTACTCCTGTACCAATGTCATAAATCATATCTTGTCACTGTGCCGAAACTGTTACCTGTGTAAAAATAATGTGGTAATATACAATGAAATCGCCGGCAAAAATAAAGAGCATTGGAAGATAATATTATTGGAGTGTAAGTACCGCTGGCACCACTTATTGGATGTTTAACGTGGCGGGGGTCACCACTTTTAAAGGCAAAAATGGCGCAAAGAGTTGCTATGCCACTTACTGGAGGGGGAGATCCCTCGTCGGCCCCAAATTAGTGGGATTGCCGCGGTCACTCCAACGGTTCCGTATATACTAACGTAATCGGATGGTCTATGGCCACATTTAAAGCCAAAGTTTACCGATAAGATTTCTAACTATCTCTTTCAGACTCGACCTAAGCTGAAAAGTTAAAAGAGTACATAAAAAACAATCTTAATGTATTCCCTGCACGTTGTATAACAGAACTGATTTCAAAAAGGACTCTTTCTCCCAGCCCGCTAGCCACGTGCTGCGACAGGGGTTACGAGGGTGGTAAATGAATCTTTCCAGCCAATCCTAGGACTTACTAATTTACTGGTCAACCTCCCTAACTGCGCAATTCCTTACCTCGTGGTCTATTAAGCACGTACGCAATTAAGAGGACCCAAAATGGCGTCACAAAATAAAAGGAAAATTAATATTTATTACTAGGGAAGGAAAATAATTAAGGGGCCCAAATAAAGGAATCTGGGAGGGACATTTATCTAAACAAACTGGGACCAGGGTTCCAACACCTCCCCCCTAAGATAAATGGCCCACATCCCCGTTGGATTGGCTGGAAATTCAGACACAAAATCAAATTAAAATAAACACTAAATTTCCTTTTCATCTTGCTCTGGTCTTCCAGGTCTTCCAGGTTTATTTCTTCCTTAGAGCTCCTAGCCGTGCGGGGGTTTCTGCCTTGCCGAGTAGTGTGGGGTACTATGAAGTTTTCCTCATTTTTCAGTAGCTTCTCTTCCTCCTCCGTTGGAAATAAATGCAGGATGTCGTCCTCGGGACTCGTAGAAATTCATTGTGCACAGCACAATCAAAAACAAAAATTTTCTTGTTCTCACGAATTTACATTTGAGAGGAGCAGAGAATCAGCTCCTGGCACTTTCGATGATGCCAGCCATCGTGAAAAATTGGCTGCACTAGCCTCTTAATTTCCATCTGTGGAAACAACCCCACATCTCAATCAAAAAGTAAACTGCCCCTTGGCATAATTTCAAATAATCTAAGGCCGAAAATACGCAGGCCTGTGAAAACGATAAGGGTACTGGAAATGAAGTAAAATTTTTCGCGAACCATGAATCGCCTTTTTTCTGGGTTCTCTCCCCTGGGATAATTAACTGAAGAATATACGTTGATGCTAATTGAAAATGAAATTTGGATACATCTCCCACTGAATACAATTTGCCGGAAATAATTGTCGGTTCCCATGAAGAATAACAACTATGAATAGGGGTTACTGGCCAAGGGTTTGGGTGAAGTATGAAGTGACTGGAAGAGAGTATCCCCCAAGGGCTCCAGATCAGAAAGGCAAAATCTCGGTAAAGGGATCACAACTTGTCCGCCAGTTGTGCATTGAGGAAAAGGGCTATCTCTCGCGACTTCCCGCAGGGGATCTTCCCAAAGGGATTCCTCCCGCTCATAAAGGAACAAACCCTCTTTTGAGTTAATGAAACCATTCTCAGATTTCTTCCCAATTTTTTTCAATCCAACCCACAATTCAGTATCTCCCAATCTTTCCATAACTCGTTGTTGACAAGTCAATGCTATGTCATGGGTCTTCTCCTCCCTCCTAAGTTTTTTCGTCTTATTATAATTTCGTAATTTTCCCAGTGGCTCTTGGACCTCTTTGTCCCCCCTATTATTTATGTCATCAAGGCACAGCCCATCCAACATTCTATTTTTCGCCACTGCAGGCTGAATCTCCAAATTTTGTCTCTTTTTTACACTCCTCTTTTGATCTCTACTTTTCTCAATTTTGTCATTCGCGCAAAATAATAAATCATCGTTAAATCTGACTTGGACTCCAGTGTCCACCATCTTTGATTGCATTACCTCATTGTATCTCCGTTTAATATCTTTTTTTCTCTCTTTTAGTCTTCTTTATTCTTACCGCAGCAACAAATATTTCGTCATCAAATGGGAACTGAACTCCGACATTTGGTTTTTCATATTCTACTAAAATTTCTCGAACTTTCCGAGGAAAAGCGCGTACAATAAATTTCGTCTCATTTTTCTCTGGTACACTCAGCGTTTCATTTTGGTCTGTACTTGTTAGCGTCTCATATTCATTAAAAGTGCTCTCAAGTTTTCTATTATTTGCAAATTTTCCTGAAAAATCAATTTCGCGCGTCTTATTTTCAATATTATCTTGTCTATTTATTTCTGCATCCCATTTTTGTGGATTATCAACATGTTGAACCCGCGTATCAAGTACTTCATTTTTCTGACAGGGCGGCGTAGCCTCCCAATTTTGTGTTATGGGCGGTCGACCTTTCCCCGTAGGCAACAAAGTATCATGTTTTCCCGTAAGTGTTTAATGTCTGGTAATTTTCTTTTTCTCGCGATTGATTCTTAGACAAATTATTATGGCTATCTGACAGCCTAGAAGTTGGTTGTAATAAAATCTCACTTTCTAGAATTCCCCAGCGGGCTTCGATTAGGCCTATCATGGTTCTTTTAAACTCTTCCTTTTTTCTCTAGCTATTCTTCCTTCCTCCATGAAATTTAATATTCGTAGTGCCATATCTATTCGAGTGCTTTTTCGCGAGCCCCTGCTGGATCTCGATTCAACATTGCTCCTTCTATTCGGACTACTTTGTTTTCGTCTGTCATTATTTCTTCTTAATTCATTTTCTGAATCTGTTTGTTCCATATTTGTACTATCTCTATCCCGCAACTCCCCTTCATTTGGCACAGCCTCTGAGGGATGAGTTCGTCTTGTTTTTTTCACATATTATTTCTTCCTTGTTTATTTCGTACCCTCTCATTTTACCGCGTATACTTCTATCTGATAATATTGTCTCTTATTCAATTAGTCAATCTTGGTAAGTTCAAAAACTGTCACGCAAAAATTATGGTACGCAATTACTATTGTGAATTATCAGCTCCGTGTAATGAGATTCAACAATTTTTCAAATTTTTCACCGGAATGTCTAGACTTCATTAGGGAATAACGACTTCTTTCACAACAAGCAGTTTTACGCGAGTGAATTATATCTCCGAAAAACGAATTAACAGGGGTTGGACGAGAAAATAATCAGAAAAACCGCGCAAATATTCCACTAGTGAATTAGCTGGACTAAACTCAAACAGGGGAACTACCCGGCAAAACAAATCACGTATCCTCCCTGAATACTCGTTCACCTTTCTTGTCCAATGTGTGCACAAACTGACAAATTCTCCTAATTTGCCGTCCTCAATGCTCTTATAACCTTCGTCACTGAAGATTATATCTAAGTCCGCCAATTCACTCAAATAATAACCCAACTTTCAACGTTTTCTTATCTGTCCTTAAACCCTGTAATACTTTCAAATACGGAGATTCCCCCACTGTAGACTCAACTCATTAATTTCACGTTATTCTTTTTTATTTTTGTCTAACAAGGCACACAGCCCATTATAGACCTTCTTATTAATTAATTCCGTATTTTTTTTGTCTCTATATATAATGATATAGGCCACTCTCTAGGCCAAATTCACCCGTCTCTTCGAAAACGCAGAATTCTTTTGCTACCAGTGCTGTTGATAGGTCCTTTTTCTAGCTACCACCACTTATTGGAGTGTAAGTTCCGCTGGCACCACTTATTGGATGTTTAACGTGCGGGGGTCACCACTTTTAAAGGCAAAAATGGCGCAAAGAGTTGCTATGCCACTTACTGGAGGGGGAGATCCCTCGTCGGCCCCAAATTAGTGGGATTTCCGCGGTCACTCCAACAGTTCCGTATATACAAACGTAATCTGATGGTCTATGGCCACATTTAAAGCCAAAGTTTACCGATAAGATTTGTAACTATCTCTTTCAGACTCGACCTAAGCTGAAAAGTTAAAAGAGTACATAAAAAACAAATCTTACTGTATTCACTGCACGTTGTATAACAGAACTGATTTCAAAAAGGACTCTTTCTCCCAGCCCGCAAGCCACTTGCTGCGACAGGGCTTACGAGGGTGGTAAATGAATCTATCCAGCCAATCCTAGGACTTATGAATTTACTGGTCAACCTCCCTAACTGCGCAATTCCTTACCTCGTGGTCTATTCAGCACGTACGCAATTATCTAAACAAACTGGCACTAGACATTTATCTAAACAAACTGGGACCAGGGTTCCAACAAATATCATCATGAAAATAAATGACAATTCCAAGAAAAGCAAAGCATCGGTGAATATTGCTAGTACTATTCATCATTTAGTCAATGAACGCAATAATACCAAATTTAAACTAATAAAGTCGTAGTTGCCAAGAAAAGAATTTTAATATAGAAATTCACATCGATCCTTATTTTTTCAACTTTTTTTACGTGTCTTAGAATGACAAAAATATTCTTAAAACCAAAAAAAAATCACATTTAATATTTTCAAAATAAAAATGAGAATGATATAGATATGTAAGTCGTGACTTTTAATATTAGAAAAATAGTGTTTGTAGTGACACTTATTTTTTTCTGACTTAGAATTTTTGGGCTTGAGAAAATTATTCAGCTTTTTTATTATTTCTTATTTATGCGGCTGTATTAGTGGTACCCTTTGGCTGCTCATCAACACTACACGGCTGTACTAGTGGTACTCTATGGCTATATGGCGAGTCATCAGCACTACCTAGTTTATTGTATGTATTAAATGAGTAATTTTTCTACATTGGAAGGATAAACACTTCCATCACATGATTTAAAAAAAAAAGTGAAAATGATTTATTCGAAGAGAGTGTGCACACAAGATAAAGTCGTCGTTGCGCTGAATTCTGACAAAGACAAATACTTGAACTATGACAAAAGTACTAGTGGGGATCTTACTAGAAACATATGCGAGCGTTGTTGTGGCAGTGAGAGATCGAATTTCTTTGGAGTATCAAAAATTTAATTGTCATACAGTTAGTTATACTAGAGTCAAATTTCCAGAGATGAGTACTCAAAGATAATGCGAGCCTAAAACTAATAGTTGATGACAAGGGCCAACTTCTTGCTAATTGTGCGGGTAACATGTTACCTCATGATAAATCATATCAACATCTTTGTGGTATTACCATTCAACAGAACGTAAAAGCAAGACGAGCATACTCCAGCATCAATGTCATAAACATATCATGTCTATGTGTCGGAACTGTAACCTGTGTAGAAGTAATGTGATAATAGACAGTGTAATCGAGAGCAAAATTAAAAGGGCATGAACGGGTAACATTGCCAATGAGACTAAAGACAAGTAAATGAAAAGCAAAGCATCACTGAACATTAATAGTACCACTGATAGTTTTACCATCAGATACAGAGTAATACCAATGATGAAAAAGAAAAAATGAAATACTTCAAGAAATTGTGTGCTAAAATAGAGTTATCGTAGCATTGAATGCTGACAAAGACAAATATTTGAACTATGAAAAAAGCATTAATGGTGACGCCATTGGGAAAATATGTGTGCATTGTCATGACAGTGAGAGATTAAACTTCGTTGGACTACCGAAAAAAATCATCATTGCTAATGGTGGATATAATATAATAAAATTCCCAGAGATAATATTGTTTAAAGAAATTTCATGCCTAAAAGTAATAGTTGACAACGAAGGTCAACTTCTTGCTCATAGTGCGGGTAACACGTTACCTCTTGATAAATAAAATCGCCATCATTTGGGTATTAGTAGTCGACAGAACGTGAAAAAACAGGCTTAATCTTGCACCAATATCATAAATCTTATCTTTTCACTGTGCCAGAACTGTTACCTGTGTAAAATTATTGTGGTAATAGGCAATGAAATCGCCGGCAAAATAAAAAAAGGCATTGGCAGATAATATCATCCTTAAAATTAATGACAAGTGTAAGAAAAGCAAAGCATCGGTGAATATTGCTAGCACTATTGATCATATAGTCAATGAACGCAACAATATCAAAGCCGAAATGCATATTGAACCTGTAGGTGACACCCCAGTAAAAATAGTGTATGACTCAAAATGGATTAATGATTATTTTACTGGTAACATACTAAGAGAAGAGAGTAGCTACAGTATCACGAGAAAAGATGATGAATTATTTTATGGGACAGATTCAAAGTGTCCAAAGTTTTTCGATGATATTAATAATGTAAATTGATGGATGTAACAAGTTTTTATATTAATATTCTACATGTTATTATTTCAACAAAAATATTTTATGCATTAATTTGTTGGTTTTAGGAAATTATTGGTAAAGTCTTAGTAATGTTGGTTTCAATAAATATCATTTTGCATAGACTGTTCAGAGGCCTATTATGCATCCTAAACAATTACAAACTGTTTTTACAAGATTCAGAATTAAAGTAGAACTTTTTATCTTCTTAGGGAAAGATTCAGATTGAACTATAACTTTTTCTATCTTCTACGAAAAAATTCAGAACAGAACTTAAAAATTTTTCTTATCATTGAGAAAATTAAAAAGTGGAGTGGAACTATTTTTCTCTTCTTTGGAAAAATTAAGAATTGAACTGTAACTTCTTTTTTTCCTCTCTTCGTTGGGAAAATCCAGAAGAGAAGATGAACGCTTGTTTACTTCTTCGAGAAAATTCAGAATTAAAGTGGAACTTTATCTCTCCCGGTGAAAAAAATCAGAAGAGAACTTTTCTTCACTTCTTTGAGAAAACTCGGAATTAGAGTTGAACTGAAGTGGAACTTTTTTCTTCTTTGGAAATATTCAGACTTGAACTAAATTTTGTCCTCTTCTTTAAGAAAATTCAGAAGAGAGCTTGAACATTTCTTCATAATTATATACATATGTATATATACGTGTATATATAATATATATATATATATATATATATATATATATATATATATATATATATATATATATATATATATATATATATATATATATATATATATATATATATATATATATATATATATATATTTAACTTGCACTAAAGTGGAAATTATATAAAACCTCCACTGAAATGGAAGTTTTTTATTTTCATTAGAAAAAATTAAAATTGAACCTACTTTTTTCTCTTCTTTGAGAAAATTTAGAAGAGAACTTGAACTTTTCTTCACTCGTTTGAGAAAACTCAGAAATAAAGTGGAACTTTTTCTCTTCTTTGGGAAAAATTCAGAAGACAACTTGAACTTTTCTTCATTTCTTTGAGAAAACTCAGAATCGAAGAATAACTTTTTCTATCTTCTATGGTAAAATTCAGAACAGAACTTGAGATTTTTTCTCTTCTTAGAGAAAATTCGGAAATGATGTGGAACTTTTTTTTCTCTTCCTTGGAAACATTCAGAATTAAACTATCTTTTTTGAAAATTCAGAACTGGAGTGGATTTTTTTTGCTTCATTGAGAAGATTAAGGACTGAAGTTGAAGTTTTTTTTTTTATTGGAAAAAATTAGAATTGAACTTTAACTTTTTTCTCTTCTTTGAGAAAATTCAGAAGAGAATTTGAAATTTTCATGGCACGCCATGCTAAGTGAATCTAAATTAACCTAACTTTTTGCTTGTCTCTCTCACTAAGCCTGTGTGTTCGAGCGGGTGTGGTGCCATTTATAAGTACAGGTGAAAAGGTGGGCTGCCATCTATAAATAGAGCTAAAAAATAAGGTGGGAGAACTTGTGGGTGATTTTTTCCCAATATTTTCATTTTAACTCTCACACTGCTGATTATAAGTTCAAGTTCTCTTCTAAATTTTATCTAAGAATAGAAAAAAGTTCCACTTAAGTTCTGAAATTTCCCAGAGAAGAGAAAATAAAAATCTCAAATTCTGTTCTTAATTTTTTGTAGAAGATAGAAAAAGTTATGCATCGATCCTGAATTTTTCCTCATGAAGAGAAAAAGTTCCCACTTTAATTCTGAGTTTTCTCAAAAAAATGAAGAAAAGTTCAAATTCTCTTCTGAATTTTTCCTAAAGAAGAAAAAGTTCCACTTTAATTCTGAGTTTTCTCAAAAAAGTGAAGAAAAGTTCAAGTTCTCTTCTGAATTTTCTCAAAGAAGAGAAAAAAAAAAATTACAGATCAATTCTAATTTTTTCCAATGAAAATAAAAAAAAATCTTTCACTTCAATTTTGGATTTTCTCAACGAAGTGAAGAAAAGTTTCACTCCAGTCCTTAATTTTCAAAAAGATAGTTCAATTCTGAATTTTTCCAAGGAAGAAAAAAAAAGTTCCACATCATTTCTGAATTTTATCGAAAAAGAGAAAAAAGTTCAAGTTCTGTTCTGAATTTTACCATAGAAGATAGAAAAAGTTATACTTTGATTCTGAATCTTCGAAAAAAAATGAAGAAAAGTTCAAGTTATCTTCTGAATTTTTCTCAAAGAAAATAAGTTCCATTCGAATTCTGAGTTTTCTCAAAGAAGTGAAGAAAAGGTCAAGTTCTGATTTGAATTTTCTATAAAAAAAGAAAAAAGTTACAGTTCAATTCTAAATTTTTTCCAAAGAAGAGAAAAATATTCCACTTCAGTTTCGAGTTTTCTCAAAGAAAAGAAATAAATTTCAAGTTATGTTCTGAATTTTTCCGTAGAAGATAGAAAAAGTTACAATAAAGTTACAAAAGTAATTCTGAGTTTTCTCAAAAGATGAAGAAAAGTTCATGTTCTCTTTTGAAATTTTCCCAAAGAAGAGAAAAAGTTACAGTTCAATTCCAATTATTTCCAATGAAGTGAAGAAAAGTTCAAGTCCCTTCTGAATTTTCTCAATGAAGAGAAAAAAAAAGTTACAATTCAGTTCTAAGTTTTTCCAATGAAAATAAAAACAAACTTCCAATTCAGTTCTGAATTTTAATAAAGACGAAAATAAATTTTTCCGTAGAACATAGAAAAAGTTACACTTCGATTCTGAATTTTTCCTCAAGAAGATATATATACATATATAAAGATTAATCATTAATCAATTTTGAGTCATACACTGTTTTTCCTGGGGTGTCACCTACAGGTTCAATATGCATTTCATCTTTGGTACTATTGCGTTCATTGACTATGTCATCAATAGTACTAGCAATATTCACCGATGCTTTGCTTTTCTTAGAATTGTCATTAATTTTCATGATGATATTATCTGCCAATGCCCTTTTTATTTTGCCGGTGATTTCACTGTGTATTACCACATTATTTTTACACAGGTAACAGTTCCAGCACAGTGACAAGATATGATTTATGACATTGGTGCATTAGTAAGCCTGTCTTTTTTTCACGTTCCGTCGAATACTAATACCCTAACGACGGCGATATGATTTATCAAGAGGTAACGTGTTACCCGCACTATGAGCAAGAAGTTGACCTCGTTGTCAACTATTACTTTTAGGCATGAATTATCTTAAAACAATATCATCTCTGGGAATTGTATTCTATTATATCCACCATTAGCAATGATGAATTTTTTCGGTAGTCCAACGAAGTTTAATCTCTCACTGTCATGACAATGCACACTATATTTCCAATGGTGTCACCATTAGTGCTTTTTTCATAGTTCGTATATTTGTCTTTGTCAGAATTCAATGCTACGATAACTCTATTATGTGCACATACATTCTTGAAGTATTTCATTTTTTCTTTTTCATCACTGGTATTACTCTGTTCAATGATGGTGTCTGATAGTAAAAACATCAGTGATACTATTAATGTACAGCGATGCTTTGCTTTTCATCGAATTGTCTTTAGTTTCATTGGCAATGTTATCTGTCCATGCCCTTTTAATTTGGCTCTCGATTACACTGTCTATCATCACACTATTTTTACACAGGTTACAGTTCCGACACATCGACATGATATGATTTATGACATTGATACTGGAGTACACGCGTCTTGCTTTTACGTTCTGTTGAATGGTAATACCACAAAGATGTTGATATGATTTATCACGAGGTAACGTGTTAGCCGCACAATTAGCAAGAAATTGGCCCTCGTCATCAACTATTAGTTTTTAGGCTCGCATTATCTTTGAGCACTATCATCTCTGGAAATTTTACTCTGGCATAACTAACTGTATGACCATTGAACTTTTTCGATACTCCAAAGAAATTCAATCTCTTACTGCAACAACAACGCTCGCATACGTTTCCAATAAGATTCCTAATAGTACTTGTTTCATAGTTCAAGTATTTGTCTTTGTCAGCATTCAGCGCAACGACGACTTTATCAAATGCACACACTTTCTTCGAATAAATCATTTGCACTTTTGCTTTTAAGAATTTTCGCTTTAAGCATATTTCATGTCATTCTAAGACATGTAAAAAAAGTTAAAAAATGTCTATGTTCAAAAAATATAAAAAATATGGAGGGGGAAGGGCCAAAAAGTAGGGCGAGGGGGCCCTTGGGGGTGGGGGGGGCCCTTTGGAGGTTGAGGTCCCTGGTGGTTAGGATCTTTGGTGGTTGAGGACATAGATAGTTCAAATCCATAACCACCTCACTACTTGATTTCTAAGGATTGTTCTGAATTTCCATATTAAAATTCTTTTTTTGGCAACTACGACTTTATTAGTTTCAACTTTTTAACATACTCCATTGCTGTATTATAGCGACCACAGCTAAGAAGATAAGCTAGGTCAAGTCGCAATGTTCTAAATTTCTACATTAAAATTCTTTTCTTGGTGCTTACGATTTTATCAGTTTCAACTTTTTAGCATACTCCATTGATAAAGAATATTTCATATTGCCCAAACTCCTCATTATGTATTTGTGTATTATAGCAACCACAACTAAGAAGATAAGCTAGGTCAAGTCGCAAGATCGCCTTGTCACCGCTAACCGTTTCCACAGATTGGCATCAACGACGTTATTCTAATCATTTTCTAACATTAATGTCACGTTGCGTAAGACTTACCAACCCCTCAGACTTACCTTAACGGATAAGCAATTTTAACCCTTTTACCACTTTCATACAATCCAATTAAAAATAAGAAGACCAGAATTATGCACCATTATTGAGTGATCCAAAATACTTGTTACTCAAAAAACTAGACTTTTTTTTTCTACTTTAAAACTGATATCAGTATAAGCCAGTATAACATATTTTCTCAAAAACCATTCAGATTCCCGTAAATGGTGTACCCGCAGTATTCCCATACAACATTTGGCCCAGAAACCTGTCTGGTTGGCCCAGAAACCTGTCCGGTAGGTCTTGTTAGTTTCGGAGTAATTAATGAATTACTACTAACTGGCTGTCTTAAAATTTTGATTGTAAGTGTCTGGAAAATTATGATGTAAAGAGGATTGCTAATTGCCCTACAATCATTTTTTACTCTTAAGAGGGCACTAGAACTTTTAATTTTCATTCAAATTAGCTCCTTTAAAATACCAATGATATTACTAGCTATCACAGAGTATTGCTGCCTATGCCCTTATATGCCCTTTTATTACATGCATGCATATATGTTTTTCGTTTAATTGAAACTCCTCCTGAACGTTACCTAAAAGTTTCAACTTAATGCGATTAGTGTCGTTAGTTACAGTAACCGTAGAAGCAGCATTAAATGAATACACAGAGTGTCTTCTGGCTAGCTCAAAATTCATAACCTATGGAGGTATGACGGTAAAATTTTCAGAGAATATTTTTGTTGTACGGGTGACAACCTGAAATCCGTATGCAGGTTGTCAAAAGGGCATATCAGCAATATCTAAGGAACAGTTTCGTGTGTGAAATTAGAACTTAAAAACGCTAGTTGCGGGGGATGTTGAACTAACCAAAAGAATACATTTGCATCATAATACTAATACTTCTACTGCTACTATTACTTCTACTAAAGCTAAGACCACTACTATTAACTGGTGCTACTACTACAACTAATAAGCCTAATGATATTAAGGCGAAAATTTTGGGCAATATTGTAACTGTATTGAAATAAATCGAAACACACTATGCCCATATAGGTTGTCAAGTGGACACATCAGCAATGCTTCAGGACCGGTTGATCGTTTTAAGTTAAAAATTTCATCATGTGTTGAAGGGGATGTTGAAAAAAGGTGTATTTGCATACGGCTACTAATGCTACCACTGCTACTACAACTATTACTACGTATAATTACTGAATCTTTCACCAATACTGAAAAATATAAATGTTTCAAAACTTTTTTTTGATATTTGTTATGGGAAATCATGGGTGTGGGGGGGGGGGGTTTTCTCTCAAATCACGTTGACTCTTAAAAAGGGCACTATAACTTCCAATTTAAAATTAAATGTGACCCATCTGAATTTAATACGACCATTCATTCCATAAAAACCTTATATGCCCCAAGGCATATCTTAAAGTCTTTGTCCCAGGGCTCTGGGGGGTTGTGCCAAACCTGGAAGCATTGTTATATGTTCTTTAGACTATTTTAAACAAAAGTGGCATCGCACAATTTCAATCAGATGCATTTGGTGAACAGAGGTAGTTGGATGGGGTGCTACTTGACCTCCATCACTATTGACTCTTAAAAGGGAACTAGAACTTCCAATTTCAACCAAATGAGCCACCTCTAAGCTTATACAACCATCCCTTCCATTAGAAACTTAAATACCCCAGGGGCATAACTTACAACTCTCGCCCTCAGGCTCTGGTGGCTTGTATCAACCTCAAAAACCTTGTTATATGATATTTGGACTATTTTAAATAAAAGGACTGTCTCAAGATATCTATTGGATAAATCTCAATAAAACACGACGTGTGTGAGTGTATGAGTATGGGAGGGGGTCCGATCACTTTGACGCTTAAAAAAAGCCACTAGAGCTTATGATTACTAATCCAATGAGTCCCTCCCAAAGCATATACACCCACCCTTTTTATAAGAACCTTATATACCCCAAGGGGGTATATAAGGTTCTATACCTCTATACCTGTATATAAGGTTCAAAACCCTTTCCCTGAAAACTGTAGGGAAACCTTTAAATACGATGAATAAAATTGTTATCTCCAAATTTTTATTAAATGTGTTAAGGCAAATGCTGAGCGTGGAAGGGGGGGGGGGCTGTTTGCTCTCAAATCTCTTTCACTCTTAAAAAGGTCACTATAACTTCCCATTTCAAATCAAATAAGCCCCATCTGATGTTTATACTATTACCCATTCAATAAAAACCTTATATACCCTAATAAAATGACTTACAACCCTATCCCCAGGGCGCTGAGGGGTTGTGTCATCCCTAGAGACATTATTACATGTTCTTTGAACAATTTTGAAAAAATCGCTATCTCATAATTTCAATAACATGCGTTTGGTGAAAGGAGGGGTTGTAGAAGGGGGGGGGGCTAAATGCCGTCCATCCCTTTTGACGCTTAAAAAGGAACTACAACTTCCAATTTTCAACCAAATGAGCCTCTTCTAAAGTTAAACAACCATCCCTTCCATAAAAATCTTAAATACCCTCTGGGCACAACTTACAACCCTTGCTCAAAAGCCTTACAACCCCAAAAGCCTTGTTATATGATATTTAGACTATTTTGAATATAAAGGCTATCTCTCAAAATTTCTATTACATGCATTTCAGGACAATACGACGTGTGTGTGTGTGTGTGGGGGGGGGGGGTAGCTGCCCTCTGATCACTTTGCCTCTTAAAAGAAGCCGTAGAGCGTCTGATTACTAATCCACTGAGCCCTCTCCAAAGTTCATATGACCACGCTTTCTATAAGAACATTATATGCCCCCAGGGCATAACTTACAAACCCTTGCCCTGAGGGCTGGAGGGATTTTCATACTCAAAGACATATTTACCAGACTTTTTCAAATATTGAACATAATGGCTATCTAAAAATTTTGTCTGGAGAAATGATGGGCATGGGGGGGGGGGGGAGTATATGCCCTCTGATCAATTTTGACTAATAAAAAAAAGGCACTAGTCTTTAAATTTCCAACCAAATTAGCCCTTTTTGAAGCTTCTACGACAAAACTTTCAATAAAAACCTTGTATGCCCCAAGGGCATAACTTACGACAATTGTCCTGAGGGCTATGGGGGGGGAGGGTTGTCATCCTCAAAGACATAATTTCCAGGTCTTTCAATTACGTTGAACAAAATGACCATATCAAAACGTTGATCAGAAATGTTGGGGGGGGGTGATTCTCCCTCCGATTACTTTCGACTATTAAAAAGGGCAATAGCAGTAGGGTAAGAGGTACCATTTCTGATGCCCCTATAGCAATCTCCATGTTATTCTAAGGGCTTATGTTCCTTCCATGCTATTCTATGTTCCTTCCATTGTTATTCTATGGGACGTGCTATTTGCTTATGTCCTGTTGGTACCATTCCAAACGAGTGGGGATTCCCCGCCTGTTTCCTAAACATTGCAAAAAAGATAACAGTATGAACGGGGGATTCCCCGCACACATTTGTTTCAACTCCAAGTTTTTTTTCAACCAGAGTGGGTTTTTTTTCGAGCTGACACCTGTTTTTAGGCAGCCAATCAGAGACAACCGAGATATTTACTCCTCTCTCTCTCTCTCTCAATTTTTTTTGTTGTTGCTAGCTCAGTTTCATTGTGACAGTGAGAGTGTTAACACTTGAAAAAATGTTCCATACATGTCCACTATGTATGTACACACTGGGTAGCTGGTCATCATGTGAGAATTGCACAATGATTGACGAGTATGATGAAAAGTGTAGATTATGCAATCCGTGTAAATTGCATAGAGGATATGCTGTACAAATTAAAGGTTGTAATTCCTGTCATGAAGAGGTGTGTGACTCTCATCCTAGAGGTTACCTATGTTCCAATTGCCATTATGATAAATGTAATCAGTGGGAGAATACATATCCCGGTATGATTGGAAAGAATCCTAAGCGTGATTTTAGTTTATTGCTAAGAGATTGGTATCGTCGTGGTTTTAGATTGTTCTGGGAGGAGGAAACGGGTCAACGATTCAACTGCTGGAACAACAAAAGAATTTGGTTTTCTACGTCATCGTTTAGAAGACAATGACTACTATGATTATAAGCCCACTGATTTTTATTTGGCTGTGACGGAATGTGATTCGCCGCTTGAGGACACTATTTGTGACATTACTTCAAATAAACAAATTGAAACATGTGAATTCTATAGAATGAATGAGAATAGTATCATTGACTATACAAAGAGATATGACAAGAGTGAAGTTACACTCTATTGTAGAAAATGTGACCCTGACATTGCACTACATCAGGATCAGTACACTGTGAATTCAGATAATCTACCTGCACTAGTTGTTGTCGACAAATACCTATACCTAGTAGAAGATGAAATCTAAAGAGTAGAAAAGTCGTTTTATCATGTATATAAATTTTTATTAATAAACAATTTCACATACATTTTTAGATCATTTTATTCGTAGGGCACTAAAATCAATATTAAATACGCTTGTAAGTATATTTTCCACTAGAAAGTCGTTCAATCGAGGTAAGTCAACGTAGATGTCGAGAAACTGCTTGTAGGTGTAGCCACGACATCTGAACATGAAAAAGAGTAGTGCATGAAAGCCACATGTCTTAGTCGTTAAATCTTGTACTCTTCGTTGATTTTGAATAATGGTTTTCCCACTGCTTTCAATGAAGTTGCTGATGTATGGTGTGTAGAATTTATACGATAGGCCAAGAGGATCAAAAAATTCAATATTCTTCGCTGTTTGAAAGATGCATAGCCAATGACCGGTCTTCAAAGTCGATGGACTGCTATTAACAATGATTAGGGTATTGTTAACACTTTGAATTTTTTCAATGAAGTCCGATGGTATGCAATAGGACTTGTACTGGGACATGTATGGATCCATACTAAATACGTTGATTATTGGTTTGTGTTCATGGTGCTAAGTCTAGTAGAACACTGCCGTCGGGAGTGATTTCCCAATAGGTTTCAAATTGACTCAGTGATATTAGCGTGATACTCTCAGTCAAAGCATCGGCAAATGTACACTCTAAACGTACATTCCCTTTTCGTACTATGCTCATATCCTGAGTCCCCGACAAGTCCAAAACAATTACCCCATGATTTTTTGAAAACTTTGAATCGGTTATCCCATTTTCAAATAGTTGAGAGTCATGATCTAGGGATTGCATGGTCAACTCGTACAGAGTTCTATAGGATTTTTTGTCAAATGATAGAGTGTACAATGGAATACCATTCACTTTGCACACAAAGGCTAGATAGACCGAAAATATTAAAATCATGGGGGGATTCAGTCCAGGATCCAACAGCACTGCCACTCTTCACAAAGGCCAAAGCCAATTTTGATGGGATTTCTCCATTGATAAATGATGAATCGCTATAGCTACGAGAGCCGGTGGCAATGTGACGTTGATTGGTGATCGTATGGGGGACAAGAAGTTTAATGTTGTTGCCATTGGCTCTTAGCTTTTCCACAGCCAATGCAACAGAGCTCATAACTTGTGGTTTTCGGACGTGGAGAATTGCCGATGTGATAATGACATTTGCATCGGGTGCTGCAGGAAGTGTTTTTTCTCAAAATGAAATTCGATGGGGCCATCTGTAACTTTATGTCAATCTTGACATTAGGGGGTAGCCATTGGGATATATTGAATATCTCATGATTTAATTTTCCAACCAGATGATACTCCTGGGTCACTGCGGTAGTCAACTCACCGTCAGTATCAACACCTGATCGATATTCATAGCCCAATGATTGTCCTCTCAACTCCTTGTATGCCTTTGGTGTCATCATCATAAATTGTATGTAGCTTATATAGTTTGATAAATTATTGCTAGTGCTCACCAATGTTCCATTAATAAATACATTAATTTGTTTGAATAGGTTGTGTAGAATAAAGTTTTCGTAGGAGAGACCATCGACAGCATTTGGAGTTGTATTATCTGACTTTTTCTTCACCGCAACATTTAAATCAATAAATGTTGATGACGAATCAATGAAATAGTCTTCATTGGAAAATATTTGAAAGTGTATATTTTCCGAGAGGGGTTGTTGGGAATGAAATTGTTCATAGTAGCCACACTTGACACTGACATCAACATTTTCAGTATTGAATAGATTCCATGAGGAATTGATGGATATGATTCCTTGTGGGGGAGATAAGTCATCTTAAGAGAAGAAATCCTTCTTTGATCTAACAATCTTTTTCTTTTTCTTCTTCTGCTTATTGGTCTTCCTTGTTTTATTCCTCAAAGTCCTTGTTGATGTCCTTCGCTTTCCACCTGGGTGGAGACTGATGAGTGAATGACGCGCACGCATCCTTTTCAATCCTTCCCTATTTTGTCGAGATTTTAATTGCTCACCAACGGCTCTTGCTGAAGATCTAATATTTTCCTTAACACTCTCCTTGAAATTCTTGCCCGACCCCCAGTCCTGTAGTGTGGAGGCAGCAAAATTTGATGCAGCAGGTACAAGATATTTTCTGGCAAGGGGTAGTGCAGAACGAAATAGCCTAGCAAACCAGCTACCAAGACCATAGCCAGACATTGTAGTACGACCCTTGTAGTAGTCCAATCCATTGCCTATTTGACGAGGACTCAAAGCACCAACATAGCAATCGATATCGGGGCAGACAAATGGAATTCTTCTATTGTTCATTTTAGGTGATTGTGCTGTCGCCGACAATGGGTCGAAAATGACATGTAATCACTGCTAAGCCTTTTGAAATTGCTAGAGGATCACCTAATTCAGTTCTTAGTGTTAACTGACAAAGTTCCAAATAGGAAGTGTTTACGGGAACATACTGAAGATGCTTTATATTATAGTGATGAACAAGTTCATGATTGGTTTTTCGTTCAAGAACTCGTAGGAGGGGAACATTTGAATTACCGACTCTCGATGTTTCCACAAATGAAGCGTAGATAAATATACAAGTGTCTGTGGAGAAGGCAGGTGGGTAGTCAGCAAAAATGAAATTAGTGTTTATGGCACTTTTACCGTTGATTATATTGAGCTAAAAGCCAAGAACATCCTTTAGGTTATCATTGAGAATAACCTTTTCATTGGCAATAGGTGAACTAATGTAGATCTTGCCCTCCTCCTTTGAATAGTTGAAATGAAAAGCTCCTTTTTTACGAGTGGAAATTCTTTTATTGATAGTACGACATAAATCATTCATACAGGTGAGCTCCTCGTAGGGTAATACAACATATGGATATTCAAATGAATTGATCTTTTCAATTTTTTCTCGATCGTTAACGAGTGGCCAATCATCATGTTGATCGCTAATGAGTGGCCAATCATGGGGTCTAATTTTTATTTCAAATTCACGATCCTTTCTCAGGATGTCATAGGTATTTTTGAGAATACAGTCGACAAGAGCCACTTCATACGCACCGTCAAATTTGATGGCAGGGGAGAGTTTTGTCGTATTCACTTGTCGTATCCAAGTCGTTGTAGAGAGGATCGGAAACATTGGACATGAAAAGTTACATAAAAATCATTGGGCATTGTCAATATCTTCAACACCGATCCAAGAATCAAAATCAGAGTTGTATCCTAGCCACCGAACAAGTAACTGTTTCTTACCCCTGCGAGTACGAGTCTTTAATATCTTTTCAATTTGATAGATTTCACTATTATTTTAACCTTTTGTAGTTCATAGTCATAAAAGCCGCCGAGAATCTCTTCATCTTTGGTATCGCGCAAACGATAAGTTATGGGTTTAGTGTCTAGGATTTTTGCCACTTTAAAAAAGTTCGGTGGACCACAAGTAATTCCCCTTTTCAAAAACATTAGTTGTCCTATTAATCCGAACAGTATCACCAACATTGAATTTATTTTTCTTCTTGACAATCGTTTCATTGGAATACTGTTTAAGAAAGGTGTCAATTGTATCATGATCAGAATGATGGACTTCCGTTGGCGTAGAGTTGGACAATGATCGATGAGGTCGTTGATTATAAATCAACATGATTTTATCTAAATCATGAATAAAAGCCGGTGTATTTTTCAATGTGCAATATCTTGAAATAAAAGTCGAATAGTTCTTATCAATCGTTCGGCCAATGCAGCCTTTATAGGACTATGACTATGATAGAGCAGTGTGCTATATTTTACTAGTACTTTTGCAACATGGGGATTAACAAATTCACTACCACGATCCGTTTGAATTTTTTTATATGAATCCTGTTCGAGAATACTTTCAATGGCCTGAGCAACTTCAACGCCTCTTTGATCGCAATGGAATTGCATATGCATAGCGACTAAAAACACTGATTGCAAGAAGAATGTACTTGTACGGTGTATTGTGACGTCGTTGAACCTCATCTAGAGTCAGGAGATCTGCTTGCATTATATGCAGTGGGTAAAAAGGCTTTAGTTTTTCGATATTGATTAGCACGAAGTCTATGATTTCTATGCAGAATGTAACTTGATTCATTTTGTAGATAGTCTTGTACACTTTTAGTGTGAACACCAGTGACCTTGGAAAGAGTGGTGGGGGAACTTAAACTCCCCACTTCACCAATATTTTCATAAACACCTTTCAGAACTTCAACCACTTTGAACGTAAACACGTTGTGTAACGTCCACTACCCTTTTGTATACTGGCGGATGGTGATGGTGGTGGCGGTGACGTTGACTTGATACGTCTTCGCTTTTGTCTAGCTATCAGTGGTGTGCTAGTATTTTCCAAAATTGATTTAAAATCTTCTTCTTCTTCATATTTTAATGGCGGTGTTGACAATGCTGCATGTTCATTTATTTTTTTTTAGAATTTGTCTATTGCTAATAAGACTTTTGGGGAAGTTTAATGTATTTAGAAAGTTGTATAGATTAGCGTCAAATGATAATAGTCCTTTACGATTTGTAACCATATCATAGATTAAATCAAGTAGATTATAGCTCTTGCCCTGAATTATAATCCCTTTCCCATTGCTCTCAACTTGAATATGATCTTGACCACTTCCCATGAGATAGACTAGGAGTCGTTTACTTTGTTCACGATATGAGTGGGGCATTAGATTTCCAATTTTCAATACAATTGAATCCAATTCCTCCTTCTTTAATTGTGTTCCAGCAGAAACTTGAGGAGATGATTCTTTTTTGTGATCAGCAGCAGCAGTGGCCTTCACACGATAGGGCTTATGTTTGTCCATCCGGCGAAGTGCATCTTGAAGTAAAAGCAGTTTTTTTATCATCCTCAATATTCTCGTTGTCAAGGAATTTACTCAGATTGTTCTCAAAGTGTTCCACGGGTGAGAGAGCGAGTTCTATTGGAGTCAATTTATAGGGTTTTGCCATTCTCTAGAGAAAACTGTTTACAAGTCCTGCAATTATTGGCAGTAAAAGCGTGAAAAAGCTACCGCCCGCCTGAAGAAGTCGTTTCTTTTTAAAATTCTTTCCTTTGTTTTTAGAGGCCAATGTACGTACAATGGAACGATGTTGCTTTGCCCGTTGCTTAACTACTTCTGGCAGTTGAACATTACCCTCGGTCAAATTTAAACAAAGTTCAGATATTAGATGAATGAAATCATTGTCAAAACCATGTTTGAGTATGGCTTTCCTAAGCAAGAGTTTTGAAGTGCTTAGAACTGAAAACAGATGTCTATTTTCATGTAGTTTCTTCAGTGTCATGATAGCGACTAATAGGTCTTTTTAGTGTTCATGGGGAGATATACTGTAATTTCATTGTCAAAAATAACTGTGACTACACGCAGATCCTCGGGTGTATTTTGATTAAGATCCAATAGGATATAGCCGTGGGGTTTATTAGTTGCCTGATTGTATGCTGAGAGCAGAAATTTAGGGGCGCCTGGATAGATTTGTTTATTGAGGGTTATTAGCGAGCTGGAATCACGAACAACTCTGTAGATGATATAGTAGGTGCAGTTCAATGCAAGTGTTCGCATACATTTGCTCTGATGAAAGAGATTGTGTAGAACCAGAGTAACGGAAATCTGTTCATGATGAGAGCGAACGGTGAACAATTGCAGCATTTCCTGGGACCATTGTTCAATAGATTCGGCCAGATCGTCAACGATCAGCCAAGAGTTTGCTTCAATAATGTTGAAAACATCAAGTCCCTGTATGAATTGTATCTGCACCAATCCCGTGGCGGCAGCAATTACTTTATTTTATCGTATGACTCCTGCCAAATACTGTAACAATAGTAGATTTTTTTCGGCTTATCCACAAACATTTTATCGCAATTTTTAATTATTTTAGTTAAGAGTGTTGTTTTGCCCGACATTGACGGCCCACACAGAAACGATCTGAATGGTGTTTTAAATTGATACATGTGTTCCTTCAATAGTTCACCTGAACAACTAACTGTAGACCATAGTTGTCTAATGACTAAATAATTTCCCTACTCTGTTCAAGAACAAAAAAATCAATAAAGAATCATATTTCTTGTATTAAAAACAGCCCTTTACAGAAAAAAAAATACACTTTTTAAATTTATTTATAAAAAATGCACTAAGCACTTAAAATAATATCACTTTTTTAATTTCAATGAAACATTTACAAAAAAAAATCTGCTCTAAGTCCAAAAAAAAGATAACTTTGGTAGTGGCTGGCGGTGCCCCCCCCCCCCCGGGCCGCGAGGCCCCCCCCCCAAAGGTTTTAGGAAAAAAAATTTACTGGACTTTATTCAAACCGAGACTTTCCCTATGGATAAACACATTCGGCCCGGTCTGAAGTTAAATAGTGCCCAAGGGGGAGGGTAGTCACACCGTCTTGACAAACATAGACCTTGTCGGAGATGGTACTCATGGCAATTTTCTCTACATTTACAGTAAAGTTCCTGTAGTTGATGGAACGAATTGCCAGCAATTTGGCTCGTGGAATTGTATTTTGAACAATACAATTCCTATAGATGTCCATGTTGAAATTCTTATCCACATAGCGCGTGGGTACTCCTTAGCAATGTTTCTTGATTTTCCTCGTCGTGTGTCTGTATAAAGTACACCTTCGGACTTACAAACATACCACTGGAAATCATGTCACTTCCCGTTTCAGATTTAAAAAAATAAAAGCTGATTTGGCGCCCGACATTTCACTAGCTCTGGGTATAGCCCACTCCAATTGGTGTAGTCCATCCGTGAGCTGATAATTTCACCGTGCGCCAAATCGTCAATTAGATTTGGGGTTTTTACTTTTAACAGTAGAGGATCTGTGTCCCCGTAGCAGACCTCTACTTGCCCCTTTTCCGGCCACTGTACCCTAGCCACATTGTAGTAGAATTCCAACATGAGCTTTTTTGAGATCTCCAAGATCGCACTGCCTGCAGCAATATTTTTATTCAGGACAATGCGTCTTTTTTTTCCTATTCAATAGTACCATGTCCGGGCCAATGATTGTGAAGGAAGTGTAATTTGGATCGGCAATAATTCGAGCATATTGTTTGGGATCGGTCAAGACGTCACAACGATTCCTATTGCGAACACTCTCACACATTTTGCCGAAAGCCGAATTCAAAATGAGTTTATAAATTTCTTTTTCGGCTTTCGACTGCGCTTCAGAACGTTTCTTGACAAAAGTGTCAACAAACGTTTTTTAGATATGGTTTTTGACTAAACTGGAGGGCTCTGTGAACCTTTGTGACGTTGAAAACCGTTGTTGCACATCCATTTTAAAGCCACGTGATGTACAACAATATTTTTTTTCGGCAGAAGATCAGCAATAAGTTTTTGTTTTGAAGGTGACCAATGCAATCCGTCCTCCTCGACTAAACGCCTATTGCGGAGGCTCAAAGAGTCCCTAGTCACAGGTCTATTGATGCACGGGAAAACAAAATCCTTTACTGAATCGTGAAGCTCAACTGGTATCTCCCCATCAATTTCAAAAAAACCATCCAACCGGTCCATTCTCCTCAACACTGTTGTCAATGTTGGGGAAATGGGGAGCTTGAGGGTCATTGAGCCATTTATAGTCACCGCAAGGTAGCGCATAATGGGACATGGCCGAAGGGTAGAGAGAATTCATATCAAGGAAAAATGCATCCGATTTTGTCCCCGTCTTCTCTCCAGTTGGATCAATTTCCAAGATACAATCCCCGTGAAAAACAAATCCACCCCTCATTGACCTTTCGATGAACAGATGCTGATCAATGTCTGTGATTAGCCCGATTTTTTCCCCACTAATTTTTAGGATGAGGTCCATTACCAGATGAGGAGATGAAAAATAATAGCCCAAATCAAGATTAAATTCCCCATAGATTTTGTCCGTATTTTTACACATAATGTCTAACAAAGTAACACATCACTCGACAAATACAGCTTGCAGTAGTCAAACCCATTTTTACACCCTCCCTGCCCAAAGTTTTTTAGCAAAACTGTATTCATCGGGGGTGCACCTACGGTCATGTAGACTGTCGTAAAACGATTCAATCGAAGGAATAGTTTCCTCGGCGAATCTCGACATGGAACAATAATAATCATAAGGATAGATGCCCTTGACCGTCAACAAATCATATAAATCATTTGAAAATTGTTGCTTGAGAAGGGGGAAAGCGTTGCAGCCGTCATCGTTTTTCTGCACCTGAATTAATTCGCTCAATGATTTGGGGAAAAAACTGTAGGAATCTAAAAAGCGAATTTTATTCGTGTACTCAACGTCGGCTTCAACAAATTTCCACATAAATTCCAAAACAAGCAACTTTTCCGATGATTTAGGAATGATTTTGTAGGAAAAAGCTGTCTATCACCCATGCATTATCCACTGTTCCATTTCTTTGAAGATGTGCCATTGCTGGTAGCACATACTTCAGATCGTAGTTAGAGTTATGTATAAAAACCGGAAGGAAGAGTTGCTGTTTAATTTTTAAATTACATGAATTGTGAGCCCACCCCCGAAAGTTACTTTTTCCCGTTGAATTGGGGTCAATAAGGTGATTGTGATCCTGGACAGCGTCTTTTGGGCAAGAACACCTCTACAAACCCAGCAAATTGTCCCCTTTTCTAGTGCCAGTTGCTCCTTATCTGATAATGTCATTGGGTAATTGGTGTGACGCAATCGTGAAATTGCGCCGTTTGCTGTTTTTATTAAAGATATCAATAACTTTTCCCATACTACCCTCCTCATCCATAACCAAAAAAAAAACTCTTCCAACTGCATTTTATTGTTGGAATCGCGACGGGCATGCGCGTAGGAACACGCAACTAGTTTGTGTTCCTTGACTATATTTGGCCTTGATGGGTCTGATACCTCAACCAGTCTTGATTCGCAATCCAAAGACACTTTATCAACTTGTAGCAGGGAATTTTGGAAATTTTTAAATTGTAAAGTATCTTTGCCTTCTGCCGGCATTTCTATTCGTTGATTCCCATGAATTTTGCAATGCCCCATGTGATCCTAGAATGTTCGCTCAGATCTAAATGGGGAAAGGCACATGGGGCAATAGAGACGTTCCCCTTTCTGAACGCCTTGGGATAGGAGTCGACTTATTGCTGTAACGGGGAAAAAAATGACCATAGGAATTTACATCTTTGGGAGGCTCGTAAATAACCCAAACCCAATTTTTAACATTATCCACCATCGGTGTTCTAACTGAATACAAAACCCCTTTTTTATTTGGTTTCTTTCCCCCATCTACAAATTCCGTGTCATACTGGAGAACAACCACCCCCAACCCAAGATTTTCATTTGCTTTTTCAAATACGGTTATTCCTTTCAAGGACACCGGATACTTCCCCTCTAAACAATCAAAATTTACTTTAGGAGAAATTTTCTCCACCGTTACGAGCAATTCCGTCGAGATTTTTCATTGATGAATCTATTCTTAATGTTTTATGGGCTGCTGCTAAAAATGCGTATTTAAAGCATTGCAGCCCCGTTTCAAAATTGAAACTCTGAACCCCTTTGGTAGCCGACAAATCTGGGTGGCATTTTATTCATCGACTACCCCCTGCCCCTTAAAATAAAGTTTTTTTTTAAATCTACTGAGATTCAGATCCATGTATTCAATGTATAAAATTGTGGACCCACTTCCCCTCTCGTTGAACGTGTCCAAAGTCGAAATTAGTTTATTTACCCAGTTAAAAAAGTTGCTCTCAAATTCGTTTAGACCAGGGTAAAAATTCTGGTTGCCAGTTGAAAAATGAAAATAAAAAATTTCCCTAGATGTCCCCTTTTGTAAATAAACTTTTTGATTAACTGATGCTTTAACCCCCCCTTGACCCTCCCATTTCTGAATCTGAATCTCAATTTGTGCTCGAATTCTGTCGATGTAGCTATGGAGAACATTCACGGGGTCTGTTAAAATAATGCCCTCGTCAACCGCGTTTTCCTCGGGGGGATTAAAATCTACCCTGTATGTTTGCAAGTGACCTAGAGCAGATTCTAACAAATAAAATTCACATAATTCCGGGGACGTGACACTATTTTCATGCCCTGCACCTATTTGTACAGGACCCAATTCACTAATTATAAAACTATCGTCAAAAATGTCCCCGGGGACATTAGGTTCAACAATTTGCATAAGACTGTCCATTTCTTCAGCTGTAAATTGAAAATCCAGGGGGATATTAAATGGCATACCTTCATTAACATCATCATCATCCGGTGAGAGGGGACAATTACCCATGATACTTTGAAGTCCCGGACCAGGGAAGGCAGAAGTTTTCACAGCTTCCCCCTGAAACTAGAAAATGAATGGATTAAGTTTTTTTTTTCTTTGACGAAAGTTTTATCACAATTATAACACACTTTTTTTTTTGCTTATAGCATTATTTATCAAATGAATGCATAATAAATTACAAATTTTTGGTTATAGCATTATTTACAAAACAATGCATAATAAATTGCAAATTTTGTTCATAGCACACGCACACATGCGCACACACTCACACACACACACTCACACTTACACACACACTCACACGCACACACGTTCACACACACGCGCACACACACACGCACACACACATACACGTACACACGTTCACACACACACATACACACACACATTCACACATGCGCACACACTCACACACACACACACACACACACAACACACACAACACACATGCGCAGACACTCACACATGCACACACACACTCACACACACACTCACACACACACACAACACACATGCACACACACTCACACATGCACACACACTCACACATGCACACACACTCACACCTGCACACACACTCACACAAGCACACACACTCACACATGCACACACACTCACACTTACACACACACGCCACACACTTTTATAGTGTTGAAAAAATGGCGAAAAGGCTAATTCATTAACCTATAGAAAAAAGGTTTTATTTTCTATGTGAAATAACCATTATTTTATAAAGTTAAAAAAAAACATATTCATTTTTTCACCCCATCCTCAAAACTCAATTCCTCCTAGAATTATTTAAACTAATACTTGCCTCCACCCCCCTCCCACAGAAAGTTCAGAAAGACGCAAAAGAGTGCTTTCTTTGCTAATAAAAAAAATGCATTATATTCAGCTATCTCTGAGGGGGGCAGAGAAATTTAAAACAATGGTCGGGGGGGGGGGGGAGATTTAACATTTTAATATCCGTGACATACACTTTTACGGTGTTGAAAAAAACAGCGAAAAGGTTAATTCATTAACCTATAGAAAAAAGGTTTTATTTTCTATGTGAAATAACCATTATTTATAAAGTTAAAAAAAACATGTTCATTTTTTCACCCCATCCTCAAAACTCAATTCCTCCTAGAATTATTTAAACTAAATACTTGCCTCTACCCCCCTCCCACAGAAAGTTCAGAAAGACGCAAAAGAGTGCTTTCTTTGCTAATAAAAAAAATGCATTATATTCAGCTATCTCTGAGGGGGGCAGAGAAATTTAAAACAATGGTCGGGGGTGGGGGGAGATTAACATTTTAATATCTCTGACATACACTTTTACGGTGTTGAAAAAACAGCGAAAAGGTTAATTCATTAACCTATAGAAAAAAGGTTTTTTTCTATGTGAAATAACCATTATTTTATAAAGTTAAAAAAAAAACATGTTCATTTTTTCACCCCATCCTCAAAACTCAATCCTCCTAGAATTATTTAAACTAAATACTTGCCTCCACCCCCCTCCCACCCCAGTGCTTTCTTTCCCACAGAAAGTTCAGAAAGACGCAAACGGTGTTGAGTGCTTTCTATTGCTATTTTATAAAAAAAAAAATGCATTATATTCAGCTATCTCTGAGGAGGGCAGAGATTAATTTAAAACAATGGTCGGGGGTGGGGGGAGATTAACATTTAATATATCTGACATACACTTTTACGGTGTTGAAAAAAACAGCGAAAAGGTTAATTCATTAACCTATAGAAAAAAAGGTTTTATTTTCTATGTGAAATAACCATTATTTTATAAAGTTAAAAAAAAACATGTTTATTTTTTCACCCCATCCTCAAAACTCAATTCCTCCTAGAATTATTTAAAATAAATACTTGCCTCCACCCCCCTCCCACAGAAAGTTCAGAAAGACGCAAAAGAGTGCTTTCTTTGCTATTAAAAAAATGCATTATATTCAGCTATCTCTGAGGGGAGCAGAGAAATTTAAAACAATGGTCGGGGGTGGGGGGAGATTAACATTTTAATATCTCTGACATACACCTTAACGGTGGTGAAAAATGGCGAAAAGAAAATACTTAAAAGAACAAACAAAAAAAGTTGGATAGAAATAGGTAGAAGCTAGAGGTGAAAATACTCACATTTCCAAATTCAGACTGCTGTTGAGTGCCGTCCGTTTCTTGCATAGATGTGGTGGCAATGTCACTGGCTTGTACAGGTGAGCCAGTGGGGCTCCCCATCATGTGAGCAACTATCCATTCTCTTTTCAGCTTTCTACCTGGCTGCATAGGAGTTGGCACTGGTGAGTTTTGAGCAGGCAGCGTCGGTCTGGAATGGATGTGAGTGGCCCCCAATGGACGCCCTATCTCCACTTGTTGTATTGGAGCGACGCCGTTAGTCTTAGCTCTCTTTTCCGGGGGAGAGTAATTGTAGGAATCCTCTTCCTTAAAAAAGAAGGCAAAATTTAGCATGAAAAAAACAATTCCCTTTTTTACAGAAGAAAAAATTAGTCTGCACAAAGAATCCCCTCTAACCACACGGAATCAGGGAACAGAGTCTCTCTCAAACCCCGTAAAGCTCTTTTAAAAGATACAAGAATTACTTATTTACCACAAAAATTTCGTTTTTAACGGATATCAAGTAAAGAAAAACTGTGTTAGAATTGATTCATTTCCCTCTTCCCTGTCATATATTTTTATAAAAGCCTCTTAATCATCTGTGAAATCCATTTGCTTTCATCAAATACAATTGAAAAATATCTGTCTAATTTGGTCAAAAAACAAACTCTTTTGTCAATGAGTCTTGAATCGCACATATCCATCTTTTTTGTTTTCTTAATCCCGATAAGACGCATGCCAAATGTTGTCTTGAAATCATCCCCTCTTTGGTAACATGTTAAACACAGATGGTTTGATTTAGAGCGGAAGAAGACAGTACATTTTAAACGCGCGATTGGAAAAGGATTCTTTTGAACGAAAAAGAACTAAAACTACAGAATTATGCTCCTAACAGAGCAATGGAAAAGGGAGTTTTTTGTTTTACATAATAGAAAAAAGCATACTTAGCGCTTTCTATCGAATATACTCATTATATTTTAAAGTTTTGTATTGTTGGAGGGGAGGGGGCTAAGTTCCCCTGAAATTTGAATTTACTAGTAAAACGATTTTTTTTTTGGAAATAAAGAATGAAAGTGTACTCACATTGAAAATAGAAATATCCATTGTTTCAGAGTTAATAAAATCCAGTGTACTATGCTTGATATGCTAATACATAATGAAAATTGAATTCCAAAGCATGAAAATTTTATACGGGTTTCAATGACGAATAGTTAAGCAGTTCTCTGATTGGCTGCCTAAAAAACAGGTGTCAGCTCGAAAAAAAAACCACTCTGGTTGAAAAAAAAACTTGGAGTTGAAACAAATGTACGCGGGGAATCCCCCGTTCATACTGTTACCTTTTTTGCAATGTTTAGGAACAGGCGGGGAATCCCCACTCGTTTGGAATGGTACCAACAGGACATAAGCAAATAGCACTTAGTTTCATGACGTGTTTAATCACGTGTAGAGGTCCCATAGAATAACAATGGAAGGAACATAGAATAGCATGGAAGGAACATAAGCCCTTAGAATAACATGGAGATTGCTATAGGGGCATCAGAAATGGTACCTCTTACCCTACTAATAGCCCTCTCAAATTCCGCTCGAATAAGCCCTTCATGAAGTTTATATGAAAACACTTTCCATAAAAACCTTATATGCCCCCAGGGCATAACTTACTACCTTAGCCGTGAGGGCTCTGGGGGGTCATACTCGAAGACATAATTTCCGGACCCATCATCTACGTTTAACAAAATGGTTATATCAATATGCGGATCGGAAGTGTTTGGGGAAGTGAAGAACAGGGGGGGGGGGGTGATTCGCCCTCCGATCACTTTTGGCTATTAACAAAGGCACTATCCCTCTCAATCCCCAATTGAATGAGCCCTTTTTTAAGTTTCTATGTCAACAGAAACCTTATATGCCCCCAGGGCATAACTTTCAACCTTTGTCCTGGTGGTTGAGGAGGGTTTGTCATCCTCAAAGACATATCTCCCGGACCTTTCAACTACGTTGATCATAATGGGTATATCAAAATTTTGATTTGATGTGTTCGGGGAAATGGTGTGGGTGAGAGAGGAGTTAGTTGCCCTACAATCACTTTCGACTATTAAGAAGGGCACTAGCCCTTTCAATTTACAATCGAATGAGCCCTTTTGAAGTTTCTACGATAACGCTTTCAATAAAAACCTTATATGCCCCCAGGGCATAACTTACAACCATTGTCCTGAGGGCTCTAGGGGGAGTGTCATCCTCAAAGACGAAATTTCCAGACGTTTCAACTACGTCGAAAAAAAAAATCAAATTTTGATTGGATGTGTTTTGAGAAATGGTGGGTGTGAGAGGGGTGTTAGTTTTCCTCCAATCGCTCTCGACTATTAAAAAGGGCACAAACCCTTCCAATTTCTAATCAAATCAGCCCTTTTCAAAGTTTCCACAACTCCTTCGATACGAAGTGCCCTGGTAAAAAAAAACAAAAAAAAAACAAGAATACATTGTGCCCATATCGTTTTTTACTTAGACAGCACTATTGGCCTGCCTATGAAAAATCAAGAAGATTTTAATTATTCTTTTCGTTATTAATAAAAAAGACTATGTCAACTAAAAACCAAAAGAAATTGATTAGAAAAAACTTTCTCTAAAAAAAACACTTTACAAAGAAAAGAGTTACATTAAACCAAAGAGGGGCAGAAGAAAAGTCAATAATTTTCAAGCGTTAAATTCCCAATTGTCACCATCAATAAATTTATGAAACCCAAAACAAACAAGAACTGCAATAATTAGCCCAGCCAAACTAAAAACGTGCAGAAACTATGAAGGTTTCAAAGACCAGAAAATACTTGGCACTTTAATAAAAACAAAATATTTTTTAAATGTTTTCTCCTTTTTAAGTTTTACAAATTCAAAATTTTTATGACTTCCAGGGATGCATATCAGTATTGTTGTACGCTTGAAAAATTATTTGACATTTTCCTGCTCATTTTCGGTTAGTGTAACTCTTTATTATTCTTTAAAAACTTCTTTGTGGAATTTTCGTTACACAAAAGGTCAAACACGTCCCTCTTCCCGATAACGAATACTATACGTAAACAACAGACAGATTTAAACATAAAAGTGTGGAATGTTGCATTTTTTGTCACAAGAAACATCACTGATGTGTATATTTTTCCCCAGGGGTGATTATATTGACCTAATGATCCTAGAAAATATGGAGAGGGATCATTTGATCTCAAACAGAAAGTTATAGTGCCCTTTTTAAGTGACCAAAATGACTGGAGGGTAACTATTCTCCATCAAACATGTGTTTTTCCTAAAAGACATTCAATCAAAACTTCAAGATAGCCGTTTGGTTCAGCATAGTTGAAAAGTCCACTTACTATGCCTTTGAAGATCACCTGAACCCCCTTAGACATTGGGAGAAGGGTTGTAAGTTATACAAATTGTCAATTGTTCACATATAGTAGTTGTAATTGGGAAATAATTATGAACAATTCCTGTTTTCATTTGATTTGTAAATAACATAAGGCTGATTGCATCCCGTATACTAAACTTTCCACTTCTTCGGATTTTAGTATTGCATTAGTGAAAATAAAATGGTCTTTGAAAAGAAAATTGTGACTATGGTTTGGAACAAGATGGTCAAAACAAGATGAGGAAAAACTCAAGAAGAAAAAAATAATGAGGATATTTCCAAACAATGAAAAAAGCAAAAAAGACCTCTGATCAGCCGTCCTCAGAGCTAAGATGGAGGAGCAATGGAAGTCCATAAAGCAAAATCACTAAAATTAACAATAAAACTGGAAAAACAACTATTAGAATAAATGGACACTTTCCATGTAATGTTGAAAAGGTTATTGAATAAAAAAAGATATTGAATTATAATTCAAAAACTATATCTGAGTACATTTTATTTAATACCTTTTTAAAAGCCAATCGCCTACCAGGTCTGGTATCATCTGAAATTGTATTAGGTTGTGAAATATTATTATTTAAAAGAGAGAAATCTAAATTAATAAGTTCATTATAAATTGGGCTCAAATAAGCTTTCCTTTTATCTCTTTATTAGGGCTAAATTTTGATGTTTATACTCATTAATTTTGACAGTCTCTCTGAAAGTTATGGAGGATCAGTTGGCTTTCTCAAAATTTAGATCAGATGTCTTTGGGTGGGGGGGGGGGGAGTTTGTGTGGGAGGGAACCTGATTGCTCTCCAATAACTTTTGACTCTTAAAAAGGATACTAGAACTTTCATTTTCCAATTCTTAAGACTACTTCTTCCACGGAAAGTGCCTTGGTGAAAAATAATAATAATAATGCATTGTGCCCACTTCACTATTTACCTAAGCAGCACTCTGCCTATCAAACGCAATTTTTATCATAGAATAATTCCAATTGTCTCTAATAATTTCTTATGTTTTTCTTATATATAATTATTTGAAAAAAACTACGTTTTATAAAGAGTTAAAGAGGCTGAGTTACAAGGTCGAACCTTAAAACGTACAGGGATTAGGAGGCACAGTTGGGGGACTGCCGCCCCCCAAACCCCCGCTTTCGCAGCCTTTAAATAAAAAAAATTCTTTAAACTGAAAGTAAGGAGCGACATTAAATCTTAAAACGAACAGAAATTATTCCGTATATGAAAGGGGCTGTGCCCTCCTCAACGCCTCGCTCTTTACGCTAAAGTTTGACTTTCTCACAATTCTTTTTTTTAAACAATAATAACTTTAGCGTAAAGAGCGAGGCGTTGAGGAGGGCACAGCCCCTTTCATATACGGAATAATTTCTGTTCGTTTTAAGATTTAATGTCGCTCCTTACTTTCAGTTTAAAGAATTTTTTTTTATTTAAAGGCTGCGAAAGCGGGGGGTTTGGGGGGCGGCAGTCCCCCAACTGTGCCTCCTAATCCCTGTACGTTTTAAGGTTCGACCTTGTAACTCAGCATCTTTAACTCTTTAGAAAACGTAGTTTTTATCAAATAATTTCTGCACGTTTTTTTACAGTTTATTACTTATTATTGCTTGACTAACTGTTAGCTGATCGTGTCAGGAGTTAAAGTTGGGGGGCTGCCGTCCCCCCCCCAAACCCCCCGCTCTTGAACATTCTTGTGTTAAGGCTTTTAATTCCTGAATACTCAAATCACGTCGTACAGGGTGCCTCCTAATCCCTGTACGTTTTAAGGTTCGAACTTGTGACTCAGCCTCTTTAACAGCCCCCCAACTGTGCCTCCTAATCCTGTACGTTTTAAGGGTCGACCTTGTAACTCAGCCTCTTTAACTCTTTAGAAAACGTAATTTTTTTCAAATAATTTAAAAAATAAACTGAGTTTCTTTTTAAAGTTTAAATTCAGTATATAAAAAATTTGCTCTGACGGCGAAACGAACCCGGGTTTTCCGCCTGACAGTCTGGAGTATCAATCGCTGGACTAAACAGACACAATTGTAATTGTTTTTTAGTAAATGGAAGCTATTTTCGACGCAAGCAAATTCCCACGAAACTTGATATTTGGTTTTTGGAAAACAGGGAAGGAGTGATCAGATTGAGCTGAAATTTCGAGGATAAGCTCCCGGGCCCTAGGAAAGCTTAACCTCTAAATTTCAGCCCAATCAGACAACGTTAAAGGGGGGTTGTGGTGGGAAAAATTAACATGGGCTATTATAGGAAAACGAGGTTTTTCGTAAATGTAAATTCGGGGGATAATTTTTTCGGTCTGAAAATATCAAAAAGCCCTAACAGGTCGAATTTGCTTCGAATGAGTCCTCATTCACCCGGATCAGTTGCCAACTGTGGCCTGTAGGCGTGGCTAAGAAAAAAAAAGAAATGATGAATTTTAAGTGGCTATATTTGGTTTTTTGAAAACAGGGAAGGAGTGATCGGATTGAGCTGAAATTTCGAGGATAAGCTCCCAGGCCCCAGGAAAGCTTAACCTCTAAATTTCAGCCCAATCGGACAACGTTAAAGGGGGGCTGTGGTGGGAGGGTCGAAACTTCCGGCCCAGTTTACCCCATGAAGATAAAGTCGGAGGAGGATGAAATTTTGCAAGTTTCTTAGTTTGAGCTTGGGCTACAAAATGCAATTACTGCCGTCTCTCTGCGACCTCTAGGACCTGAAATCGCTTAACATTGTGGTGGGTCGCCTCTTTATAGAGGCACAAGTGTGCCTCCTTGATATTTCTAGGAGCAAATGACAGGTTTCTAATAAATAGCTTTTTTATTTTAAATCTTCAAAAGCAGTTTTATTTTACATTTCCCAAATATTTTCCTTCAAAAGGAGAGGTGACCCGATGTGGCTCCCTCCCTCTTTTTATCACTAAAAATCTGTCAACTTATTTTTTTGTGAACAATCAAGGCATTTCCGGCCATCAAAAAGCAAATAGTACAAACTACACTAGTTGCCACACAAAAAGCAAATCATCAAACAGTTTGCAGCAACAACTGTAAATAAGGAGCGACTGTGCTCAATAGTAACTGAAATAATAAAAAAAAAGGATTTTTATGAAAATTCATACATTGAAAGAATAAATTTTTCTTGTTGATTAATTAAAAAAAAAACTTTTTCCACAAAATAAGTTTTTCAAAGAAAAGTAAAGAACTCCATTAAACAAAAACTAAGCAAAAATAAAATCAAATAATCTACGAAGCGTGAAACTACCGAAATTACAATAAATAACCGAGTCAAACTCAAAACGAGCAGAAATTAACATAAGTTGGGGTCAAAACCCCTATGCCTTCCCAAGGCCAGAAAATAATTTGCACTTTACTGAAAAAAATATAAATTTTTTTAATTTTATAACTTTAATAAATCAAATAATATTAACATTTTGATTACTAAATATCAGCATATGTGTATCAACTGACAATGCACATTCATTTGTTTAATGGAGTTCATTACTTTTCTTTGAAAAACTTATTTTGTGGACAAAGCCCCGAAAGTTTGAACATAATACCCTCAGTCGTTCCTAGGATACTGCTGAGATGCCTTATTGGGAATTAACATTAACACAGTGCATTTTGATTTAATCTTAAGGCAACATTTAGTTTTTAATAATAAAGGCAAATGGGAGGGCGGGCGTGGGAGGGGGATGAGTTGCCCTCCAATCACTTTCGACTATTAAAAAGGGCATCAGCCCTTCCTGTTTTCAATCAAATAAGCCCTTTTCGAAGTTCCTACGACAACTCCTTCGATATGAAGTGCCCTGGTCTTAACAACAACAAGAAAATAAAAATCATACATTACACCCACATCGATCTTGACTATAAAAATTTCAAGCCTTCCAATCACTTTCGACTATTAAAAAGGGCACTGGGCCTTTCGATTTAAAATCAAATGAGCCCTTTTTAAGTTTCTGCGATAACGCTTTCTATAAACACCTTATATGCCCCCAGGGCGTAAATTACAACCCTTAAACTAAAAGCTATGAGGGTGGTTGTCATCCTCGAAGACATAATTTCCAGAACTTTCAACTAAGTTAAACAAAATAGCTATCTCAAAATTTTGATTGGACGTGTTTGGGAAAATGGTGGGCGTGAGAGGGGCGTTAGTCGATCTCCCATCACTTTCAACTATTAAAAAAGACACATGCCCTTTCAATTTCCAATCAAAGAGCCCTTTTGAAGTTTCTACGACAACACTTTCAATAAAAACCTTATATGCCCACAGGGCATAACTTACAACCCCTGCCCTGAGGGCTGGGGGAGGGGGGGGGGTTGTCACCCTCAAAAACCTAATTTACAGAAAGTTCTACTACGTTGAACACAATGGCTATCTGAAAATTTTCATTGGATGTGTTTAGAGGAAAGGCACGCATGAGAGGGTGGTTAGTTACCCTCCAATCACTTTCGACTATTAAAAAGGGCACTAGCCCTATCAATTCCCAATTGAATGAGCCCCTTTTGAAGTTTTTAAGACAACTCTAACTGTAAAAACCTTATATGCCCCCAGGGCATAACTTACAACCTTTACCCTGGGGGCTCTGGGGGGTTTGTCATCTTTAAATACATAATTTCCAGAACTTTCAACTACTTTGAATAAAATGGCTGTCTCTAAACTTTGATTGAATGTGTTTAGGGAAATGGTGGGCGTGGGAGGGGGGTCAATTACTCTCCACTCACTTTCAAATATTAAAAAGGGCAATTTCAATTTCCAAACAAATGAGCCCTTTTTGGAATTTCTACAACAACCCTCTATATAATCCTTAATGCCCCCAGGGCATAACTTACAACCCTTGCACTGAGGGCTCTGAGAGGGTTATCATCCTAAAAGACCTATTTTTCAGAACTTTCGACAACGTTGAACAAAATGGATATCTAAAAATATTGATTGGATATAAAATAGCTATCTAAAAATTTTGATTGGATGAGTTTAGGGAAAAGGTGGGCGTGAGAGGGGGGTTAGTTGCCCTCCGAAAACTAACCCTTTGAATTTAATATCGAATGAGCCCTTTTTAAAGTTTCTATGGCAACTCCTTCTATAAAAACATCATTTGCCCCTAGGGCATAACTTACAACCCTTGCCCTGAAGGCTGTGGGGGAGTGTCCTCCTCAAAAACATAATTTCCATCTGGAAATCAATTACGCTGAACAAAATGGCTATCACAAAATTTTGATTGGGTGTGTTCCGGGAAATGGTGGGCTTGGAAGGGGTGTTAGTTGCCTTTCAATGACTTTCGACTATTAAAAAGGGCACAAGCCACTCCAATTTCCAATTGAATGAGCCCTTTTCCAAGTTTCTACGACAACTTCTTCGATACAAAGTGCCCTGCTCTAAAGAAAAAATAATAATAAATAATACATTGTGTCAAAATCGTTCTTATATGCCCTCAGGGCATAACTTAAAACCCTTGCCCCGAGAGTTGTGGGGGAGTGTCCCCCTCAAAAACATATTTTCTATCTGAAATCAACTACGCTGAACAAAATGGCTATCTCGAAATTTTGATTGGATGTGTATGGGGGAATGATGGGCATGGGGGGGGGGGGGGGCTAGTTGCCCTCCAATCACTTTTGACTATAAAAAGGCACTAGCCCTTTGAATTTCCAATCGAATGAGCCTTTTTTGAAGTTTCTACGACAACGCCTTCTATAAAAACCTTATATGCCTCCAGGGCATAACTTACAACCCTTGCCCTGAAGGCTGTGGGGGAGTGTCCTCCTCAAAAATATATTTTCTATCTGAAATCAACTAAGCTGAACAAAATGGCTATCTCAAAATTTTGATTGGATGTGTTTGGGGGAATAATGGGCGTGGGGGGGGGGGGTGGAGGGGTGTTAGTTGCCTTCCAATCACTTTTGACTATCAAAAAGGGCACAAGCCACACCAATTTCCAATTGAATGAGCCCTTTTCGAAGTTTCTCTGGCAACTTTTTCGATACGAAGTGCCCTGCTCTAAAGGAAAAAAAAAAAAATAAATAATACATTGTGCCAACGTCGTTCATATATGCCCTCAGGGCATAACTTAAAACACTTGCCCCGAGGGTTGTGGGGGAGTGTCCTCCTCAAAAACATATTTTCTATCTGGAAATCAACTACGCTGAACAAAATAACTATCTTAAAATATTGATTGGATGTGTTTGGGGAATGATGGGCGTGGGGGCGTTCGACAACTCCTTGGGGGAATGATGGGCGTACGACAACTTCTTCGATACGAAATGCCCGGGTATGGATAAAAAAAAAATTGATTTCCAATATTCGAACTTCAGTAAGTTTAATGTTACCCATCAACAGTTACAAACCTAAGAAAATTTGCCAAATTTTCAAAAGGGAGGGGGGAGATCGTAAAAAAGCCATTTGATGGCTATTTTAGCATAGCTGAAACGAATTTTAGGATAGTTGAATGTCCACTAACTATGTCTTTGGGGATCACCTAAGCCCCCATAGATACTGGGAGAAGGGTTGTAAATTATACTATTGTTGGTTGTTCCCATATAGTGCTTTTCATTGGAAAACATTCGAAAGTTTTTGGGAGGGTATTTTCTGTAGAGGTAAGTTCTCGGGAGGTACTTTCAAGCGGGAATTCTACAAGGAGGGGGTCCTCACAGTATTTTAAAAGGTCAGAAATTAAACAACGAAAAATACATTATTTCAACTTAAAGTAAGAAGTAACATTAAAACTTAAAACAAACCGATATTATTCCGTATATGAAAAGAGCTGTCCCCTCTTCCACCCTTGCTCTTTACGCTAAAGTTTGAATTTTTTTCACAATTATTTCAGAAAAAATGATCAAACACATGAACCCGTTGAATTTGAATGAAAAGCATTTTTGAAGAAACTTAAAATTTTTCCCTAAAGAGTATGGTGAACGCATCTCGTGGAAGAGAAAAAATCTTGGAATTTTGTTCGTCAGAACCCCATACAACGAATGTCTTTTTTAAGATAGTGAGATAGCCGAAATTTGAGCTCGATTAAGTGACGTTAACCCGTGCCGCTAGTCGCTTAAAGTTTGAAAAAATCCAAATTTTTGGACAAAAAGCTGATAAATGGAGCCATAACTCCAGAACGGCAAACAATAAAACCCACTTAATATCTCAAAAGGAAGCTAATGTTGTTCTTCAAAATTTATTGTTGCCAGTTGAGAGTATTCTAAGAATTTTTTTGGTTTTTACGCAATGTGTCTCGGAATTAAGCTTTTTTCATTAAAAAGTATTATAGCTCAATTTTCAAACATAAAGGGCCTTTTATTCAAATTTCATCGGAGGATTACCTTACTCGTTTACCAGAAAAAAAAAACAAAAAAAACGTTGGACAGGTACAAAGGAGGGTGAATCTAATTTCTATTTTAGGGATGGTGATCGGTGATTTTACTTCAGCCTACAACCGATGTTTACCTATTGGACTCCAAATCAGCATGAAATTAAATTGTATTCTGTATTGATCACCGGTTGTAAATTACCCTCAAATCGTCAAATTTTATTTCATAATAAAAATAAAAGTTTTATTTCATAATAACTCCTGTAACAGCAAACATTTCTGGAGAGGAGCAAATGTGCTTCACAACACCGTCAAACGGATGTGCTTCAACACTACAGCATCCAACATGGGAAGACTCAAAGGAGCATGCGTCATATAGGAGCAAATGTTAGGAAGAAAATTTCTATACCTAGCTTGTCGTCACCATATCTTGGAAAATCTGTTAAAGGCGTATTCGACATAAAAGTGGGATAAGCCACTGGATCTCACCCAAACATTTGTAAGAGATTCCTCACTGCGTTTCCCAGGATAGACACAGGAAAATACGACACAGGTAACAGTGACAATCTGATGCAAAAGCAGGTAACTACAGAAGTGATTGCAAATATTACAGCTGAATTCCCAACCAAAATAACTGAGAGCAACCCCAGACATGAGTATAAAGAGCTATTGCAGTTGGTTCTTGTATTTGTTGGATCAGTAGACGGGAATTAGAACTCCAGAAACCATTCATCACGCTAGGTGGATGGCAAAGGCTAATTACTGCTTCAAAATAATGTTCATTTTTCGTCGTCAAATTAAGATGTCTATGGTAGAAGAAAATTCTGTGCGTGCCAAACAAGCCCCGAGGAAATGCTTTTCCTGTGGAGCAAGAAACACCATCTCGGTTTTATCAAGAAAAATCTGGTTCGAACAAGGTGCTACATCCTTACCTTTCAACTAGAAATTTAGTGGATGGTTGGGAAGAAAAATTCATCCCAACCATCCCCCCCCCCAAAAAAAAACAACATAAATTAAAATAAATGATCATATGAAATAAAAAGATAACAGATCCTGATATAAATCCTGAAGAAATTAACCTTAAAGCGAGTAAAATCAAACTGAATGTTCAAGTAAAAGTTAAAACAAACAAAAACTACTAAAAAATGGACTTTAGCTGCTGCCCCCTTCCTCATTCTCTAACCGTATAATTTTTAAAGTCTATTGCGTCATTTGCGCTTTACTGAAAAAAAAAAAAATATATATATATTTGTACCATTTAAAAGTGTAAGAAATTACAGTTGAACTAAATAATGGATTCAAGAATACATCCTGATCCCCTAAACATGACCTGAAAGTTGCAATTCAATACCCTCAGCAGTTCCTTGGATACTTCTGATACATCCATTGGACAACAAGTCTAAATGTAGTATATTTTGATTTTATTCAGCATTCTCTTAACATTTTCTGAAATTTTCACCTTAATACCCAAAGCCTTTTGGGAGACCTATGATCAAAGATGTTCTCTTTTCCCAATAGCCAACCTTATATAAACAACAAGCAACTTGCATAGCTTACAAACCTTGTTCTTTGGGCTGTGTGTGTGTGTGTGTGGGAGGGGGGATTTCTTGTCCCTTTTCTTGGCTAGCTCGTCGAACAAAGCCGTTTGGCATCACAGGGAACTTGCAAAGCTGCCAAATGGCTCAAATGGTAATTTTTCCTTGAGTCATTTTCAGCACTTTTTTTTTAGTTTTTTTTAGTTCCGCCTATGATAAAGGGTACATTTTTTTTACTAATAATACAAAATATTCGATCAGTATCGACACAGGTTACATAGTTTATTACCCAGAGAGGTACCTGGTTTCTTCAAAGCCATAGAAGCCATTTCATAGAAGCCAAATTCAGGGTCTTCAACAGGCTCTAAAAGGGACAAGGTGGTCTTGAGGGTATGATCAGGATCAGAAAGTTGATTCAAGTCTTTTGTTCCAAAGGCCTCATTTTCCACTTCGACTTCTGGAAAAAAAAAATATAGCAATCTTACAAGATTGATTTGACTGTACAAAACATCTTTTCTGAAAATATTCATAGGACAAGTTGCTTTAAAACAATTAATCTGGATAAAATCATCACAGTAAACAAGAGCGACAAGTCAAAGCGTATATCATATTCAATATTTCATCTATTCTGAAAATATTCATAGGACAAGTTGCTTTAAAACAATTAATCTGGATAAAATCATCACAGTAAACAAGAGCGACAAGTCAAAGCGTATATCATATTCATTGAGCGACGTACATTATCATATATCCCTAAAAAATGGGAGAATTGCATAGCTTACAGCCCTTTTGCCCAAGGACTATGGGCGGTTGTTATCCCCAGAGGCATAGTTATTGGAACTTGCAACTATGCTGAAAAAATATGTATATAAATATTTTTATAAGATAAATTGTTATCTGACCGTATGAACAGGAGATCCTATAAACACCACTCCCCATTCGGGGGCTGATTTTATCTTTTCCACATTTGTTAAAGGTCTTAAATTTATTTGAGCTACTGAATACTATGTTCAGGCTATGTCTTTTTAAAAAAAATTTCAGTTGTACGCCCAGCTTCGGAAAATAAAGTAAAATTGTGAAATTTTTCTTCACGCCTGCCAATGGGACGCTTTCAATTAGAGATTGTGTTGTTCAAAATACAATTAGGTTTTTTGTATTGTTCAGCGATTTAATCCAGATAAAAAATTTCTTTCCTAATATTTAAAACCAACCGAGACTTTGTTTCAAATGGTGAAATGCAACTAGACTACTTAGATGCAACAAGCACTCAAATACATAAATTTCCCGCCCCTCAGTAATTTAAAAGAAAGTTTTCACTTTTTTCATTTTGGAAACGCAAACATATAGGAACAGATCAGGATATCTGAAGCATACCTTTGTCACCGTCAGTGCTGAGCTCCTGTTGAAGACGATTAGAATTCACAATACAATCTGGAGATATGCCATGAGAAGTAGCAAAAAGATTGGCTTCGTGTTCTATTGAAAATATAGGATGTTTACTTCCAGAAATATCTTTATCACCATCTGAGGTTCCATCTTCGGTTTCTACAAAGATTACAGTACAGACCACATAAAATGTTCAAAACATAACAAGTTTGTTCCTTATATAAAATCTATACCACCGCAAAGGGTTCGAAAAAATAAATTTAAAAACTGAACTGTTACACAAGAATAGTGGTCTTATTATCAAAGAGTTTCTTCATCATGGGTGAAGGAATAGCTGTTACTTAGTAAAGAACAAACCACGGTCTATAGTAAAAATAAAGTTTAAGACTCGTTGGGAAATAAAATGAGAAAATATTGGCATTTCATGGTGATTGGTAGCTCATCACTCAAGTGCGTATGCTGATTGGCAGGAATGGCGACAATTATTTCGGTTTAACTTAACGGTAAAAACGGAAACAAATTTATGGAAATTTCAAAAACAAGCTTAAAATACCTACAAAAATGGCACCAAACGGGGTGGGAAGAGCACCATTGAAACGACCATAGTTAAAATTCTTCACCGGAGGGATTGAGCCCCTGAGATAACAAGCCCAAGAAAGCTTTCCAGCATTCAGCATCAGTTCGAGAATGCAGCAACAAGCGACATTTTCTAAGACTGGTGAAGAAATATCTTATGACATGCTAAGCATTTTGTTCATTAGGGTTTTCTTTTTCGTTGTTGTAAAATTTAGTTAGAAAATGGCTGTGTATTTTCGTTGGCAATATTTTCAGCGCTAAAGTATGCCACCAGGCATGTGCGCTGTTTTATGACATTTATTTATGTATGTGTTATAAATAAAAATATTCTACTTTATTCTACTCTCTAAAAACAGAATATAATTTGTACTTTACTAAAAAAAATTGTTTTAAATGTTTTCAATAACTTTGAGAAACCAAAAATTAATTAATATTTCAAGGAATAAATATCAGCAAATGTATATCAAATTGACAATGCCCATTTTTTTCATTAAATTCATTTGAATTTTTTTTCAGTAAAGTACAAATTATATTCTGGCTTTTAGAAAGCATAGGAATTTAAAGCCCTACTCATATTAATTTCTGCTTGTTTTGAGTTTGACTCTGTTATTTATAATTTCTGCTTGTTTTGAGTTTGACTCTGTTATTTATACTAATTTCTGTTTGTTTTAGGTTTCATTTATTTATTGATGCTGATTTGTGGTAGTTGTATGCTTGGTAGATTATTTGATTCCATTTTTGTTCATTTTGGGTTCAATGGGGTTCTTTACGTTTTTTTTGAAAAACTTATTTTGTGGTAAAAGTTTTTTTTTAATTAATTTCTGCTCGTTTTATATTGACATAGTCTTTTTCAGGGAAAAAGACTGAGCCTCTTCTAAACTTAAACAATCATCCCTTCTATAAAAATCTTAAATACCCCCTGAGTATAACTTACAACCCTTGCCCCTAATCTCTAGGGTTTGCTTCAACCCCAAAAGCCTTGTTTTATGATACTTAGACTATTTTGAATAGAACAAATATCTCAAAATTTCTATTAGATACATTTCGGGACAATACGACGTGTGTGTGTGTGGGAGGGGGGGGGAGTTGGTCAGCTGCCCTAAGATCACTTTGACTCTTAAAAAGAGCACTAGAGCGTCTGATTACCAATCCATTGAGCCCCCTCCGAAGTTTATATGACCATGCTTTCTATAAAACTTTATATGTCCTCAGGGCAAAACTTACGACCCTTGCCCTAAGGGCTGGGGGGGGGGGATTTGTTATCTTCAAAGACGTAATTTCCAGACCTTTCAAAAACGTTGAACAAAATGGCTATATCATAACGTTGATCGGAAATGTTTAGGGAAATGAAGGGCGTGCGGGGGGGGGGGTTATCCCTCCTATTACTTTCGACTGTTAAAGTCCTCTTAATTTCCAATAGAATGAGCCCCTTTTGAATTTTTACGACAACACTTTCTATAAAAAAACTTTATACGCCCCGAGGGCATAACTTACAACCTTAGCTTTGAGGGCTGTGGGGGAGGGGGTTGTCATACTCAAAGACATAATTTCCAGATCCTTCTACTACATTAAAAAAAGGCTATATAAACATGTTGATCGGACTGTTTGGGGAAACGATGGGCACAGGGGGGGGGGGGGGCATTCGCCCTGCCATTGCTTTTTACTAATAATAAGGGCACTAGCCCTCTGAATTCCCAATTGAATGAGCCCTTTTTGAAGTTTCTACGACAATGCTTTCTAAAAAAAAAACCTCATACGCCCCCAGGAAATACCTTACAACCTTTGCCCTCAGGGTTGTCGGGGGTTTGTCATCCTCAAAGACATAATTTCCGGACCTTTCAACTACACTGAACAAAATGGCTATCTTAAATTTATATTGAATGTGTTCGGGTAAATGGTGGGCGTGAGAAGGGTTAGTTTCCCTTCAATCACTTTCGACTATTAAAAAGGGCACTAGCCCTTTGAATTTCATATCGAATGAGCCCTATTTGGTTTCTACAACAACGCTTTCTATAAAATCTTATGTGCCCCCATTACATAACTTACAACCCCTACCCTGAGGGCTGTGGAGGGGGGGGGGGGGGGTTATCATCCTCAAAGACCTAATTTCCAGAACTATCAACTACGTTGAACAAAATGGCTATCTCAAAATTTTGATTGGAAATGTTTGGGGAAATGGTGGGCGTGAGAGGGGGGTTAGTTGCCCTCCCATCACTTTCTACTATGAAAAAGGACACTAGCTCTTTCAATTTCCAATCGAATAAACCCTTTTTGAAGTTTCTACGACAACTCTTTCTATAAAACAATACGAGGCTGTGGGGGGGGGGGGGGGGGTATCCACCCTTCGTTCACTCTCAACTCAATCTTAAAAAGGACACTAGAACTTCTTATTACCAATCCAATGAGCCCCCCTACGAAGTATATACGATCAGTCTTTCTGTATAAACCTTATCTGCCCCGGGCATAACTTATCGCCCTTGCCCTGAGGGCTACTGGGGGGGGGGGATGTCATCCTCAAAGAAATAATTTATGGACCTTTCAATTACGTTGAACAAAAATTCCTATCTCAAAATTTTGATTGGATGTGTTTGGGGAAGAGGTGTGCCTGGGAGGGGGGTTAGTTGCCCTCCGAACACTTTCGACTATTAAAAAGGGCACTAGCCCTTTCAGTTTCCAATCGAATGAGCTATTTTACGAATGAGCTCTTTTAATTCGTTGAACAAAATGGCTATCTTACATTTTGATTGGAAGTGTTTGGGTAAATGATGGGCGTGGGGGGGGGGGGCGGCATTTGCCCTCTGATCACTTTTGACTAATAAAAGGCACTAGTCCTCTCGATTTCCAATTAAATGAGCCCTTTTTGAACCTCCTGACAAAATTTCTATAAAAACTTTATATGCCCCAAGGGCATAAATTACGACCCTCGTCCTGAGGGCTATCGGGGGGGGATTTCATCCTCAAATTTCCAGACCTTTCAACTACGATGAACAACATGGACATATCAAAATGTTGATCAGAAATGTTTGTGGAAATGATGGACGTGGGGGGGGGGGGTGATTCTCCCTCCGATTACTTTCAACTATTAAAAAGGACAATAGGCCTCTCAATTTCCAAAAAAATAGCCCTTTTTGAAAATTTTACGACAACGCTTTCTATAAACACCTTTTATGCCCCCATGGCATAACTTACAACCTGGCATAACTTACAACTTGACTTACAACCTGGTTGAAGAAAATGGCTATCTGAAAATTTTGATTGGATGTGTTTGGGGGAAGGGTGGGCGTGTGAGGGGGGTTAGTTACCCTCTAATCACTTTCGAATACCAAAAAGGGCACTAGCCCTCTCAATTTCCAATTGAATGAGCCCCTTTTGAAGTTTCTACGACAACACTATCTATAGAAACCTTCTATGCCCCCAGGGCATAACTTACAAACCTTGCCCTGAGGGCTGGAGAGATTTTTTATCCTCAAAGACATAATTACCAGACTTTTTCAAATACATTGAACATAATGGCTTTCTCAAAATTTTGATTGGAAGTGTTTGGAGAAATGATGGGCGTGGGGGGGGGGGGCATTTGCCCGCTGATCACTTTCGACTAATAAAAAAGGCACTAGTCCTGTCAATTTCCAATCGAATAAGCCCTTTTTGAAGCTTCTACGACAAAACTCTATAAAAACCTTATATGCCCCAAGGGCATAACTTCCGACAATTGTCTTGAGGGCTATGGGGGGGGGGGGGGGGTGTCATAAAAAATACATAATTTCCAGACCTTTCAATTACGTTGAACAAAATGGCCATATCAAAATGTTGATCGGAAATGTTTGGAGAAATGTTGGGTGGGGTGATTCTACCTCCAATTACTTTCGACTAATAAAAAGGGCAACAGCCCTCTCAAATTGCACTCGAATAAGCCCTTTTTGTAGTTTATATGAAAATGCTTTCTATAAAAACTTCATATGCCCCCAGGGCATAACTTACAACCTTAGCCGCGAGGGCTCTGGGGAGTTGTCATACTTTAAGACATAATTTCCAGACCCTTCAAACTACGTTTAACAAAATGATTATATCAATGTGCTGATCGCAAGTGTTTGGGAAATGATGAGTGTGTGGGGAGGGGGGGGGCATTCACCCTGATACAGGGGATATTTCTGACACATCCATTGGACAACATGTCTATATGTAGTATATTTTGATTTTATTCAACATTCTCTTAACATTTTCTGAAATTTTCACCTTAATACTCTAAGCCTTTTGGGAGACCTAGGATCAAAGATAGTCCCTTTTCCCAATAACCAACCTTATATAAACAACGAGCAACTTGCATAACTTACAAACCTTGCTCTTTGGGCTGTGTGTGTGGTGTGTGGGGGGGGGGGTGATTTCTTGTCTCTCTTCTTGGCTAGCTTGTCGATCAAAGCCGTTTGGCATCACAGGGAACTTGCAAAGCTGCCAAATGGCTCAAATGGTAATTTGTTTGAGCTAATTTCAGCACTTCGTTCAGTGTTTTCAGCGTTTTTTAGTTCTGCCTACGATAAAGGGTACATTTTTTTTTTACCAATAATACACAGTATTCGATCAGTACCGACACAGGTTACATAGTTTATTACCCAGAGAGGTACCTGGTTTCTTCAAAGCCATAGAAGCCATTTCATAGAAGCCAAATTCAGGGTCTTCAACAGGCTCTAAAAGGGACAAGGTGGTCTTGAGGGTATGATCAGGATTAGAAAGTTGATTCAAGTCTTTTGTTCCAAAGGTCTCTTTTTCCACTTCAACTTCTGAAAACAATAGCTATCTTACAAGATTGATTTGACTGTATCAAAAAAAAAAAAAAAAATCATCTATTCTGATAATATTCATAGGACAAGTTGCTTTAAAACAATTAATCTGGATAAAATCATCACAGCAAACAAGAGCGGCAAGTCAAAGCGTATATCATATTCAATATTTCCCCTAAAAATTGGGAAAATCGCATAGCTTACAGCCCTTTTGCCCAAGAACTGTGGGCGGTTGTTATCCCCAGAGGCATAGTTATTAGAACTTACAACTATGCTGAAAAAATATGTATATAAACATTTTTATAAGGTAGAATGTAATCTGACCGTATGAACAGGAGATCCGATAAACACTACTCCCCATTCGGGGGCTGATTTTATCTTTCTCGCAGTTGTTAAAGGTCTTAAATTTATTTGAGCTACTGAATACTATGTTCAGGCCATGTCTTTTTAAAATCTTTTTCAGTGGTTCGCCCAGCTTTGGAAAATCGAGTAAAATTGTGAAATTTTTCTAAACGCCTGCCAATGAGACGCTTTCAATAAGAGATTGTGCTATTCAAAATACAATTAAGTTTTTCGTTTTGTTCAGTGAGAGAAAAATTTCTTTCCTAACATTTAAAACCACCCGAGACTTTTTTTTCAAATGGTGAAATGCAACTAGAAAACTCAGATGCAACAAGAACTCAAATACAGAAATTTACCGCCCCTCAGTAATTTAAAAGAAAGTTTTTACTTTTTTCATTTTGGAGACGCAAACATATAGGAACAGATCAGGATACCTGAAGCATACCTTTGTCACCGTCAGTGCTGAGCTCCTGTTGAAGACGATTAGAATTCACAATACAATCTGGATATATGCCAGGAGAAGTAGCAAAAGGAATGGCTTCGTGTTCTATTGAAAATATAGGATGTTTACTTCCAGAAAAATCTTTATCACCATTTGAGGTTCCATCGTCTGTTTCTACAAAGATTTAAGTACGGACCATATAAAATGTTCAAAACATAACAAGTTTGTTCCTTATGTAACATCTATGCCACCGCAAAGGGTTCGAAATAATAAATTTAAGAACTGAACTATTACACAAGAATAGTGGTCTTATTATCAAAGAGTTTCTTCATCATGGGTGAAGGAATAGCTGTTACTTAGTAAAGAACAAACCACGGTCTATAGTAAAAATAAAGTTTAAGACTCGTTTGGAAATAAAATGAGAAAATATTGGCATTTCATGTGGAAATGTTTCGGAGGTAGCTCATCACTCAAGTGCGTATGCTGATTGGCAGGAATGGTGACAATTATTTCGGTTTAACTTAACGGTAAAAACGGAAACAAATTTTTGGAAATTTCAAAAACAAGTTTAAAATACCTACAAATTGACACCAAACGGGAGTGGGAAGAGCACCATTGAAACGACCATAGTTAAAATTCTTCACCGGATGGATTGAGCCCTTGAGATAACAAGCCCAAGAAAGCTTTTAGAAAACTCTCCAAGAAAACTTTTTTAGTCTTGTATCACGGATGGGTCTTTTTCTATAACCTTCGTTCTATAAATTTTCTTCGTTTTCTATAAATGTTTGGTCTTGAATACTCCTTCTCAGCCCCCTAAGAATTTGAAATTAAAACAACGTAGGCATTTTGAGAAAAACCGCCAAACGAAAAGAAAAGTCTCTCTAAAAGAGACAATTTCGTGGCAAGTCTGCTATTGTCCATTCATTTTAGTGGTTTCACCTAAGAATTAAAGATAGTCCGCTATAAACTCGTGTATACCTTTACTGTGACGACCTAAAATTTCTCTCCAATCCCATCTATCGGAAAGTAGCCATGAACATGATTTTTATACATTTATTTTAATCTAAAATAGCGTAAAAACGAAATTCTAAAATTTTTTTTTTAGAATGTTTTTTGTAGCGATCAAACTTACGTATAGAGGATTTTAGTTAACGAAAAAGAAGTTAAACTATTCAGATACAGTCACGACACTATGCTTTTGTAGAAATAAAAAACCCATGTCCTCCATCTTTGGTTAGATAAAATTGCAAAGAAAGACCCCACGGTCCAAAGAAAAATGATAAAGGTAGGCTAATTCCTACTCTTCCACTTAGTGTTCTCATAGGAAAAGACTTAGAGATATCAAAAATCTCCTATCCCTAGAAGCGACTTCTATAGTGACGGGGAATGGAAATGTGGTCAGGCCTACTTATACAGATAGCAAGACCTGTGAAATTGATTTTTTGGGAAACGTTTCAGAAAATAACAAACTTCAAAACACATATATCAAGCATGAGGCGCGTACAAGCAGGTATCAAGACAAGGCACTCTGTGTGCCAGAGCAAAATGAAAAGAAATTTACCGTACGCGCATTCCTGCGAAAAGTCCAAGATATTCTGGTCCAACATGAAAAACCAAATGTAAAAATGAAGAGAACAAAAAGAGAGAAAAGAGAAGCTTAGGGAAAACGAACAGGCATTGGGATTATTAGAGATAAAAAAAAAAAAACAGAATATCAAAGGGTAGAATTGAATTAATTGAAACAGGTTTTGGGTAAGTTGAGAGGTATTGAATTGGGGTTGGACTGGAAAGACTTGGGAAGGAATCTGGGATTGGTCCTACAAGGTCTGGGTGGTACTTGGTCTCTATTGGGAACAGGAGCCCATTAGGAGGGCCATGAATGATAGCCGGTTCCCTCAACGCATAAATAGTGGGCCAGTTGCGATCCCTTTACCGAGGCTTTGCCTTTCCAATCTTGGGTCAAAAGATTGATAAGGGAAAAAAACAACAAAAATAAAACCTTTGAATACAGAAACAATACAAGACATCCAAAGCTGAGGTGCTAGAAATAGGCCTACTTTGGATCATTCATGTTTTTTAATCATTCTGCAACTTCCAATTCCCACGAAAAACAAAACGTTTATGTTGAATTTCAGCCAGTTTTTTCACAAAAGTATTTAAGAATAAAGCATAAAAATTCGTTTCGTAATTTGGTGTTTTCGTTCTTCATTATTAAAACTGTATTTAAAACTATTTGAAAAACAAGATGTATTGTTTGAAGCCACAACACTAAAGTAAGCCATTTTATTATTTTCACTGAAATCAGTACAGACTATTTTCTAAATGACAAGAGATAGTTTTACAAGATAATGAAAGCAAGAAACTAAATCATGCTATTTTAACCTGCTAGCAGCATATACTATTTTCTACTATTTAATTACATACTATTTAAAAAGCCAGAAAATAATTTGTACTTTACTAAAAAAATTGTTTTAAATGTTTTCATTTTATAACTTTAAGAAATCAAAAATTAATTAACATTTTAAGGAATAAATATCAGCATATGTATATTAAACTGACAATGTCCATTTTTTTTCATTAAATTCATTTGATTTTTTTTCAGTACAGTACAAATTATATTCTGGTTTTTAGAAAGCATAGGGTTTGGAACCCTACTCAGATTATTTTCTGCTCGTTTTGAGTTTGACTTATTTTAATTTCTGTTAGTTTTGGGTTTCATTTATTTATTGATACTGATTTGTGGTAGTTGTGTGCTTGGTAGATTGTTTGATTCTATATTTGTTCATTTTTGGTTTAATGCAGTTCATTACGTTTTTTTGAATAACTTATTTTGTGCAAACAGTTTTTTTGATTAATTCTAATAAAACTGCCTCTGTGATTCAAGGATTTGTGATTCGAACAATATTCGAACTTTAGCGTAAGAGCGAGGTACTGACTAGGGGCGAACCCCCTCATATACGTAACAATCATTTTCCGGTTTAAGTTTTAAGGTTGTTCCTTACTTTCAGTTGAATTTTTTTTTTTTTTATTTATTTATTTGGAAAAGAAACGACTATATTTTTATTTTTAGCTTCCAAATTACACAATAAATATTTAAGAACTCTCCCAATTCTGCCGTCCCGGATGTAAATGTTAATTAAAAGTAGCTCAAAAATGTACTTCAATCAATAGGTTAGGTTTAAGGATTCTTCTAGCCTTATAGTGTTTATCCTCTAAACTAGGTCAGAAAATTGCAAGGAAATGACTTGAATACCTCCCTGACAAAACATGGTAAACTAGCTTGAATCTTGAACTTTGTATATTTTTGTTAATCTAAGAGCAGAGAGTTTTAAGTTTAAAGTCAATCTTTTTTTACTGTAGGAAGTGGTTATAATCTTCTATCCTCCGTTAAAATTTGTAACATTTTAATTTTAGGGTGATCATTTAGCAAATTACACAAAAGCAGTTAAAAGCCAAGAATAGCAAGACTGAAAAACTTGTTCTGTGTATTTTTTAAAAATTAATACAAAAGGTTTTATAGTTCGTTTAATCCATTTTTAAAGTACAAGCAACCAAAACAAGTGGGGAATTGCAATAAATATCCAACATAGTAAGCATATAAGGACAAACAAGCAGCAACTTGGCTCAATTTATCATAATGCCATTTACCTTGCTTAACAGCAGTGATACCAAAGAAGTTGGGTGTTTCCATGGTTCACCAATCCAATCCACAGTGGCCTTCTCTTGACTGCTCTGGGCAATTAGAATTCTCCAGAATCTCAATAATTAACAAACTTCAATATTGTAGCTTCTCAAGAGAAAAAGGAGTGCGAATCCTATAAAATAGGTAGAAGATATAAGCACAAAGAGCATAGATCCTATCATTTCAAAATTCAGATATATTTCATTTACATTTCCATATTTTATAGTGACAAATTGTAACAAAATTAGTTATATGATAAAAAAATTGATATTGGTGGTAAACCCAAGAACAACACATTGCACATCTTATAGCTTTCAAATGAAAATTTAAAAGAGAACTAGCAGTTTTTAACTAATCTTACACTGGTAATTGGTTGCAGCTACTTTAAATACTTTTAACTTCTTAAAACTCTTCACTTATTTATTTGGCCCAAACGAACCAATATATTTTTTACTTCACTCTTATTTTTTAAACCCCTTAGAAGCAAGCTAGCCTAAGTCCACTGCACATTAAGACATGCAACTAGCAAATATTTAAAAGTATAAGTAGGGAAGAGAGAAACCCAAGGGAAAATAACTATAGATATTTCACACTTTAGAAACTAGGCTGCAGTGTATGTACTGCACTCTGTTTTCAGATTTATATACCTTTAAAATAGAAAACCATCTAAGCTCCAGATTTTTCTGCCCTTAAAAAATTTAGTTTTTTAACTTTCCAGATTGTGAGGAAGACTGAAAAGATATTTAATTGAAGCTCTGTCGATTCCAAGCCCACTGAGTCAAAGTCAACAGCAACCACAAAAAACTACACAACAAACAACAAAAAAAAAAAGGTGAAATCATCTATCTAGATTGGATTAATTAAATTTAAAATCCAGTATGTTATTGATTTAATTCAGTGACTGGAGTTAATTAAGAGATCATTTAAATACTTTTTAATAAGGATTAAAAGTATTTCGTATTGTCGAAGATCGACTTTGCAGATATGGTGCTGCAGTACTGGTTGGATTTTTAAAACCCTTAAAATTCTGGGGAGAGGCAATTGAAGTATACACACTTCCCACAGATCCTATCCGCCACGGGATTTATAAAGCCAGTAATTATTCGGGTTATTCATTTAGTTTCTGTGGGGTGAATAACATTCGGACAATAGTTATTAACACTTGCTTCTACGGTATGGATTATTTGCGTGCTACTGGTCTGATTTAAGATTGTGAGTTGAGATTTGCTTACGAAATGGTAAAAACCAACAAATCAGATTCTATAAGCCAGTCTGCTACTTATATTTATTCACCGGTGGTGAACTTTTTACAAGTGAATCTCTGGGGAGGAATTGATGATGATTTCATGCCTTTGGCTTTTTTGATGAGAATATTATAAAGAGCGCAAAAGCTGAAGTCTGGTCTTTTGCCTCTCTTAACCAGGACTCAAGGGAACGAAAAGGTGATCTGGCCTCAATTAGGCATAAAAATGATATGCTTGAATTTTTGCGAAAATGCAACAATGAACAAGTCAACATGCCCACTTTTGTAATGATCTCTCCAATGGAAGTACCAGTAATTCCTGCAAAAGCTTATTCAAAACTTACCTCTAAGCTAACTTTAATGGAAACTATGCTAAAGATTATGTGATAAGGTGACAGTAGTGTGTTAGGTGCTGATCCAGGAGGAGATTTAATGTCCTTGGTAAAAGCCTGTCAAAAAGCGTATGTTATAGACAGGTTTTTGGGTCAACCAGACAGGTTTTTGAGCCAATAGTTGTCAAACAGGTTAATAGCCTGCAGCTTAAAGGTATCTCAGATCTCGTCCGGTATCGCAAACATTGTTACTGATATCAAAAAGTATCTCATTTGCATAATTCTGGTCTGAATGGTCTTTATTAATGATTTGAATAATAGGATGAATTAGAGCATGATAATATTCTTATTTTTAATTGGAATCTATAAAAGAGGTAAGACTGAGGGGTTGGTAAGTCATACGCAACGTGATATAAATGTTACAATATGATTAGAATAACGTCATGTGTATCAGTCTGTGAAAACGGTTAGTGGTGACAAGGCGATCTTGTCACTTGACATAGCTTTCACTTCTCGGCTGTGGTCTGCATATTACACAAGTACCAATTGAGGGGTGTGTGCGATATAAAATATTCTTTAGCATTGGAGTATGCTAAAAAGTTGAAACTAATTAAGTCGTAGGCACAAAGAAAAGAGGCGATCTTACGACTTCACCTAGCTTTACTTCCCGGCTGTGTTATGTATAATACACAAGCATCAATTGAGGGGTGTGTGCGATATAAAATATTCTTTAGCATTGGAGTATGCTAAAAAGTTGAAACTAATTAAGTCGTAGGCACAAAGAAAAGAAGCGATCTTGTAACTTGACCTAGCTTTACTTCTTGGCTGTGTTCTGTATAATACAGAAGTACCAAATGAGGAGTGTGGGCAACATAAAATATTCTTTAAAATTGGAGTATGCTAAAAGTTGAAAATAATAAAGTCATAGCTGCTAAAAAAAGATGTCGTGACTTGACCTAGCAGTCACTTCTCAGCTGTGGTCGCTTTAATACACAAGTACATAATGAGGAGTGTGGGAAATGTAAAATATTCTTTAGCAATGGAGTATGCTAAACAGTTGAAACTAATAAAGTTGTAGATGACAAGAAAAGAAGCGTAAAAAAGAAATTCAGAAAATCCTTAGATATCCTTAGAAATCAAGTAGTGAGATGGTTATTGATTTGAACCATCAAGGACCGCAACCACCAATGACCATAACCACCAGGGACCTCAAACTCCAGGGGAACCCTCACCCCAGCTTTTTGCCTCCCCCCACCCCATGTTTTACTTTTCTTTGAAGCTTAATTTTTTTTTAATTTTTTTTTTAAACAGAAATTTTTTCAACTTTTTTTTACATGTCTTAGAACGACATGAAATAAACATAAAAACAATTTCATTTTTTCGAAATAGAAAAGGAGAGTGATATAGATATGTTAGTCACGACTTTTACTATTAGAAAAATAGTGTTTGTAGTAGCTCTTTTCTTTTTTTTCTGACTTGGAATTTTTGGGACTTGGAAAATTATTCAATTTTTTTTATTATTATTTATTCGCCTGTATTACTGGTACTCTATGGTTATTCATCAACACTTTTTCTTTATTAGCATGGATATTCATAGCATCAAAAGGATTTTACAAAATTTCACAGAATCAAGAAACTATTCAAATGTTTCAGAATCTACGCTTTTGCAGTATGCATGTAACTAAAATCTTCCATTACCAATTAATACATGCATTTTTTTAGCATCAAAAGGACTTTACAACAATTAACAGAACCAAGAAACTGTTCAAATGTTTCAGAGTCTATGCTTTTGCAGTTTACATGTAACTAAAATCTTCCACTATAAATTAATACAGATATTATTTTTTTTAACATCAAAAGCAGTTTACAACATTTCATAGAGTCAAGAAACTGCTCAAATGTTTCAGAATCTATGCTTTTACAGTTTACAAGTAACTAAAATCTCCCGCTATCAATTAATAGAGATATTATTTTTTTTTAGCATCAAAAGCATTTTACAAATTTCACATAATCAAAAACTATTCAAATAATTCAGAATCTATGCTTTTAGAGTTTGCTTGTAACTAAAATCTTCCATTATAAATTAATACAGGTATTTTTTTAAACATCAAAAGCATTTTACAAATTTCAAAGAATCAAAAAACTATTCAAATGTTTCAGAATCTATGTTTTTGTGGTTTGCATGAAACTAAATCTCCCATTATCAATTAATACAGATATTTTTTATCCTTAAAAGGATTTTACAACATTTCACAGAATCAAGAAACTATTCAAATGTTTCAGAATCTATGCTTTTGCAATTTGCATGTAACTAAAATCTTCCATTATCAATTAATACAGGTATTTTTTTTAAGCATTAAAAGGATTTTACAACATTTCACAGAAACAAAAAATTATTTAAATGTTTTAGAATCTATGCTTTTGCAATTTGCATGTAACTAAAATCTTTAATTATCAATAAACACAAGAATTTTTTTAAGCATCAAAACGATTTTACAACATTTCACAGAATCAAAAAACTATTCAAATATTTCAGAATCTCTGCTTTTGCAGTTTGCATGTAACTAAACTCTTCCACTACACATTAATATAAGTATTTTTTTTTTGCATGTAACTAAAATTTTCCATTATCAATTAATATAGGTTTTTTTCTTATTAAACATCAAAAGGATTTTACAACATTTCACATAATCAAGAAATTATTGAAATGTTTCAGAATCTATGCTTTTGCAGTTTGCATGTAACTAAACTCTTCCACAACACATTAATACAAGTATTTTTTTAAGCATCAAAAGGATTTTACAACATTTCACAGAAACAAAAAATTATTCAAATGTTTTAGAATCTATGCTTTTGCAATTTGCATGTAACTAAAATCTTTAATTATCAATAAACACAAGAATTTTTTAAGCATCAAAACGATTTTACAACATTTCACAGAATCAAGAAACTATTCAAATGTTTCAGAATCTCTGCTTTTGCAGTTTGCATGTAACTAAACTCTTCCACTACACATTAATATAAGTATTTTTTTTGCATGTAACTAAAATTTTCCATTATCAATTAATATAGGTTTTTTTTATTAAGCATCAAAAGGATTTTACAACAATTCACATAATCAAAAAATTATTTAAATGTTTCAGAATCTATGCTTTTGCAGTTTGCAGGTAACTAAACTCTTCCACAACACATTAATACAAGTATTTTTTTAAGCATCAAAAGGATTTTACAACATTTCAAAGAAACAAAAAATTAATTAAATGTTTTAGAATCTATGCTTTTGCAGTTTGCATGTAACTAAAATCTTTAATTATCAATAAACACAAGAATGTTTTCAAGCATCAAAACGATTTTACGACATTTCACAGAATCAAGAAACTATTCAAATATTTCAGAATCTCTGCTTTTGCAGTTTGCATGTAACTAAACTCTTCCACTACACATTAATATAAGTATTTTTTTTGCATGTAACTAAAATTTTCCATTATCAATTAATATAGGTTTTTTTATTAAGCATCAAAAGGATTTTACAACATTTCACATAATCAAGAAATTATTTAAATGTTTCAGAATCTATGCTTTTGCAGTTTGCATGTAACTAAACTCTTCCACAACACATTAATACAAGTATTTTTTTAAGCATCAAAAGGATTTTACAACATTTCACAGAAACAAAAAATTATTAAATGTTTTAGAATCTATGCTTTTGCAGTTTGCATGTAACTAAAATCTTTAATTATCAATAAACACAAGAATGTTTTCAAGCATCAAAACGATTTTACGACATTTCACAGAATCAAGAAACTATTCAAATATTTCAGAATCTCTGCTTTTGCAGTTTGCATGTAACTAAACTCTTCCACTACACATTAATATAAGTATTTTTTTGCATGTAACTAAAATTTTCCATTATCAATTAATATAGGTTTTTTTATTAAGCATCAAAAGGATTTTACAACAATTCACATTATCAAAAAATTATTTAAATGTTTCAGAATCTATGCTTTTGCAGTTTGCATGTAACTAAACTCTTCCACAACACATTAATACAAGTATTTTTTTAACCATCAAAAGGATTTTACAACATTTCACATAATCAAGAAATTATTTAAATGTTTCAGAATCTATGCTTTTGCAGTTTGGATGTAACTAAAATCTTTAATTATCAATAAACACAAGAATTTTTTTAAGCATCAAAACGATTTTACAACATTTCACAGAATCAAGAAACTATTCAAATGTTTCAGAATCTCTGCTTTTGCAATTTGCATGTAACTAACTCTTCCACTACACATTAATATAAGTATTTTTTTTTTTGCATGTAACTAAAATTTTCCATTATCAATTAATATAGGTTTTTTTTATCAAGCATCAAAAGGATTTTACAACATTTCACATAATCAAGAAATTATTTAAATGTTTCAGAATATATGCTTTTGCAGTTTGCATGTAACTAAACTCTTCCACAACAAATTAATACAAGTATTTTTTTAAGCATCAAAAGGATTTTACAACATTTCACAGAAACAAAAATTATTTAAATGTTATAGAATCTATGCTTTTGCAGTTTGCATGTAACTGAAATCTTTAATTATCAATAAACACAAGAATTTTTTTAAGCATCAAAACGATTTTACAACATTTCACAGAATCAAGAAACTATTCAAATGTTTCAGAATCTCTGCTTTTGCAGTTTGCATGTAACTAAACTCTTCCACTACACATTAATATAAGTATTTTTTTTTGCATGCAACTAAAATTTTCCATTATCAATTAATATAGGTTTTTTTATTAAGCATCAAAAGGATTTTACAACATTTCACATAATCAAGAAATTATTTAAATGTTTCAGAATCTATGCTTTTGCAGTTTGCATGTAACTAAACTCTTCCACAACACATTAATACAAGTATTTTTTTAAGCATCAAAAGGATTTTACAACATTTCACAGAAACAAAAAATTATTTAAATGTTTTAGAATCTATGCTTTTGCAGTTTGCATGTAACTAAAATCTTTAATTATCAATAAACACAAGAATTTTTTAAGTATCAAAACGATTTTACAACATTTCACAGAATCAAGAAACTATTCAAATGTTTCAGAATTTCTGCTTTTGCAGTTTGCATGTAACTAAACTCTTCCACTACACATTAATATAAGTATTTTATTTGCATGTAATTAAAATTTTCCATTATCAATTAATATAGGTTTTTTTTCATTAAGCATCAAAAGGATTTTACAACAATTCACATAATCAAAAAATTATTTAAATGTTTCAGAATCTATACTTTTGCAGTTTGCATGTAACTAAACTCTTCCACAACACATTAATACAAGTATTTTTTTAAGCATCAAAAGGATTTTACAACATTTCACATAAACAAAAAATTATTTAAATGTTTCAGAATCTATGCTTTTACAGTTTGGATGTAACTAAAATCTTTAATTATCAATAAACATAAGAATTTTTTTAAGCATCAAAACGATTTTACAACATTTCACAGAATCAAGAATCTATTCAAATGTTTCAGATCTCTGCTTTTGCAGTTTGCATGTAACTAAACTCTTCCACTACACATTAATATAAGTATTTTATTTGCATGTAATTAAAATTTTCCATTATCAATTAATATAGGTTTTTTTTCATTAAGCATCAAAAGGATTTTACAACAATTCACATAATCAAGAAATTATTTAAATGTTTCAGAATCTATGCTTTTGCAGTTTGCATGTAACTAAACTCTTCCACAACACATTAATACAAGTATTTTTTTAAGCATCAAAAGGATTTTACAACATTCACAGAAACAAAAAATTATTTAAATGTTTTAGAATCTATGCTTTTGCAGTTTGCATGTAACTAAAATCTTTAATTATCAATAAACACCAGAACTTTTCTAAGCATCAAAACGATTTTACAACATTTCACAGAATCAAGAAACTATTCAAATGTTTCAGAATCTATGCTTTTGCAGTTTGCATGTAACTAAAAGCTTCCATTATCAATTAATACAGGTATTTTTTTAAGCATTAAAAGGATTTTACAACATTTCACAGAAACAAAAAATTATTTAAATGTTTTAGAATCTATGCTTTTGCAGTTTGCATGTAACTAAAATCTTTAATTATCAATAAACACAAGAATTTTTTTAAGCATCAAAACGATTTTACAACATTTCACAGAATCAAGAAACTATTCAAATATTTCAGAATCTCTGCTTTTGCAGTTTGCATGTAACTAAACTCTTCCACTACACATTAATATAAGTATTTTTTTTTGCATGTAACTAAAATTTTCCATTATCAATTAATATAGGTTTTTTTTATTAAGCATCAAAAGGATTTTACAACATTTCACATAATCAAGAAATTATTTAAATGTTTCAGAATCTATGCTTTTGCAGTTTGCATGTAACTAAACTCTTCCACAACACATTAATACAAGTATTTTTTTAAGCATCAAAAGGATTTTACAACATTTCACAGAAACAAAAAATTATTTAAATGTTTTAGAATCTATGCTTTTGCAGTTTGCATGTAACTAAAATCTTTAATTATCAATAAACACAAAATTTTTTTTAAGCATCAAAACGATTCTACAACATTTCACAGAATCAAGAAACTATTCAAATGTTTCAGAATCTCTGCTTTTGCAGTTTGCATGTAACTAAAATTTTCCATTATCAATTAATATAGTTTTTTTTTATTAAGCGTCAAAAGGATTTTGCAACAATTCACATAATCAAGAAATTATTTAAATGTTTCAGAATCTATGCTTTTGCAGTTTGCATGTAACTAAACTCTTCCACAACACATTAATACAAGTATTTTTTTAAGCATCAAAAGGATTTTACAACATTTCACATAATCAAGAAATTATTTAAATGTTTTAGAATCTATGCTTTAGCAGTTTGGATGTAACTAAAATCTTTAATTATCAATAAACACAAGAATTTTTTTAAGCATCAAAACGATTTTACAACATTTCACAGAATCAAGAAACTATTCAAATGTTTCAGAATCTCTGCTTTTGCAGTTTGCATGTAACTAACTCTTCCACTACAGATTAATATAAGTATTTTTTTTTTGCATGTAACTAAAATTTTCCATTATCAATTAATATAGGTTTTTTTTATTAAGCATCAAAAGGATTTTACAACATTTCACATAATCAAGAAATTATTTAAATGTTTCAGAATCTATGCTTTTGCAGTTTGCATGTAACTAAACTCTTCCACAACACATTAATACAAGTATTTTTTTAAGCATCAAAAGGATTTTACAACATTTCACAGAAACAAAAAATTATTTAAATGTTTTAGAATCTATGCTTTAGCAGTTTGCATGTAACTAAAATCTTTAACTATTAATAAACACAAGAACTTTTTTAAGCATCAAAACGATTTTATAACATTTCACAGAATCAAGAAACTATTCAAATGTTTCAGAATCTCTGCTTTTGCAGTTTGCATGTAACTAAACTCTTCCACTACACATTAATATAAGCATTTTTTTTTTGCGTGTAACTAAAATTTTCCATTATCAATTAATATAGGTTTTTTTTTTATTAAGCATCAAAAGGATTTTACAACATTTCACATAATCAAGAAATTATTTAAATGTTTCAGAATCCATGCTTTTGCAGTTTGCATATAACTAAACTCTTCCACAACACATTAATACAAGTATTTTTTTAAGCATCAAAAGGATTTTACAACATTTCACATAATCAAGAAATTATTTAAATGTTTCAGAATCTCTGCTTTTGCAGTTTGCATGTAACTAAACTCTTCCACTACACATTAATATAAGTATTTTTTGCAAGCAACTAAAATTTTTCGTTATCAATTAATACAGGTGTTTTTATTAAGCATCAAAAGGATTTTAAAACATTTCACAGAATAAAAAAATTATTTAAATGTTTCAGAATCTATGCTTTTTCAGTTTGCATGTAACTAAACTATTCCACAACACATTAATACAAGTATTTTTTAAGCATCAAAAGGATTTTACAACATTTCACAGAAACAAAAAATTATTTAAATGTTTTAGAATCTATGCTTTTGCAGTTTGCATGTAACTAAAATCTTTAATTATCAATAAACACAAAAATTTTTTTAAGCATCAAAACGATTCTACAACATTTCACAGAATCAAGAAACTATTCAAATGTTTCAGAATCTCTGCTTTTGCAGTTTGCATGTAACTAAAATTTTCCATTATCAATTAATATAGTTTTTTTTTTTATTAAGCGTCAAAAGGATTTTACAACAATTCACATAATCAAAAAATTATTTAAATGTGTCAGAATCTATGCTTTTGCAGTTTGCATGTAACTAAACTCTTCCACAACACATTATTACAAGTATTTTTTTAAGCATCAAAAGGATTTTACAACATTTCACATAATCAAGAAATTATTTAAATGTTTCAGAATCTATGCTTTTGCAGTTTGGATGTAACTAAAATCTTTAATTATCAATAAACACAAGAATTTTTTTAAGCATCAAAACGATTTTACAACATTTCACAGAATCAAGAAACTATTCAAATGTTTCAGAATCTCTGCTTTTGCAGTTTGCATGTAACTGAACTCTTCCACTACACATTAATATAAGTATTTTTTTTTTGCGTGTAACTAAAATTTTCCATTATCAATTATATAGGTTTTTTTTATTAAGCATCAAAAGGATTTTACAACATTTCACATAATCAAGAAATTATTTAAATGTTTCAGAATCTATGCTTTTGCAGTTTGCATGTAACTAAACTCTTCCACAACACATTAATACAAGTATTTTTTTAAGCATCAAAAGGATTTTACAACATTCACAGAAACAAAAAATTATTTAAATGTTTTAGAATCTATGCTTTAGCAGTTTGCATGTAACTAAAATCTTTAATTATTAATAAACACAAGAACTTTTTTAAGCATCAAAACCATTTTACAACATTTCACAGAATCAAGAAACTATTCAAATGTTTCAGAATCTCTGCTTTTGCAGTTTGCATGTAACTAAACTCTTCCACTACACATTAATATAAGTATTTTTTTTTGCATGTAACTAAAATTTTCCATTATCAATTAATATAGGTTTTTTTTTTATTAAGCATCAAAAGGATTTTACAACATTTCACATAATCAAAAAATTATTTAAATGTTTCAGAATCTATGCTTTTGCAGTTTGCATGTAACTAAACTCTTCCACAACACATTAATACAAGTATTTTTTTAAGCATCAAAAGGATTTTACAACATTTCACATAATCAAGAAATTATTTAAATGTTTCAGAATCTATGCTTTTGCAGTTTGCATGTAACTAAACTCTTCCACTACACATTAATATAAGTATTTTTTGCAAGTAACTAAAATTTTTCGTTATCAATTAATACAGGTATTTTTATTAAGCATCAAAAGGATTTTAAAACATTTCACAGAATCAAAAAATTATTTAAATGTTTCAGAATCTATGCTTTTGCAGTTTGCATGTAACTAAACTCTTCCACAACAAATTAATACAAGTATTTTTTTAAGCATGAAAAGGATTTTACAATTTTCACAGAATCAAGAAACTATTCAAATGTTTCAGAATCTATGCTTTTGCAGTTCGCATGTAACTAAAATCTTCCGTTATCAATTAATAAAGATATTTTTTTAGCATCAAAAGGATGTCACAACATTTCACAGAATCAAGAAACTATTCAAATGTTTCAGAATCTATGCTTTTGCAGTATGTATCAAACTAAATCTTCAATTATCAATAAATACATGTATTTTTTAGCATCAAAACGATTTTACAACATTTCACAGAATCAAGAAACTTTTCAAATGTCTCAGAATCTATGCTTTTGCAGTTTGCATATAACCAAAATCTTCCAATCATCAATTAATATAGGTATTTTTCGGTATCAAAAGGATTTTACAGCACTTCACAAAATCAAGAAACTATTCAAATTATTCAGAATCTATGCTCTTGCAGTTTGCATGTAACCAAATTTTTCCATTATCAATTAACACAGGTATTATTTAGTATCAAAAGGATTTTACAACATGTCACAGAATCAATAAACTATTCAAATGTGTCAGAATCTATGCTTTTGCCTTAGTGAATTAGTCTTCTTAACATCAATTTTCAAACCTATTCTAGCACCCTGAACTCGCTAAACCTCTAAAAGTTCATTCATTTTGCTCACAATTTCATCTAGGATTCTTAAATCATCAGCATAATCTAAGTCCAGGAGGCTTTTTCCTCCCCATTTGATTCCGTGGTCTCCCATTGCCTTTCCTGTACTCCTTAAGACAAAGTCCATTAGAATAATCAATATAAAGGGGGATAGAACAAAACCCTGCTCAATTCCTGATCTAATACAAAACCACCTGCTAACCTCATTTCCTACCTTAACCGCAGCAGTGTTATTCTAATACATAGCACTAATAACTTTAAGGTATTTGTCTGGTATATCATACAAGGATAAAACCTTTACTAAAGCTCTTTTATCACCAAAATCGAACGTTTGCTCAAAATCTAAAAAACTGAGGACCAAAGGTGTTTGACAACTCAGGCACTTCTCAATTATTAACCTAAGAGTGAAAATTTGGTCGACACATCCTCTACCTTTTCTAAAACCACAATGTTCTTCTCTTAAAACTTTATCTACGGCATCTCTCAGTCTAAAAATATCATATTTACTAAGTAATTTGCTACCTACACAGACTAGACTAAGGCCTCGATAATTACCACACTCACTCTCGTCACCTTTATTATGTAGTGGTTTAATTAAGGTTCTCTTAAAATCGTTAGGTACTTCCCCTTTTCCAAAAATCATATTCATAATCTTCAGTAACAAATTTCTAAACTCAGAGCAACCATATTTAAGAAACTCATTTACCACCCTATCAGCCCCCGGAGACTTATTATTTTTTAATCCTTTTAGTACTGTTGCTAATTCTTCCTCACAAAACAAATCTTCCTTCACATCCAAGGTTTCAAAAACTTCTTCATTTTCCTTTACATCTTTTCCTGCAATTCTATCTCGGTTTAGCAAATTCTCAAAATGTTCTGCCCATCCCTCTTTAATTCTTTCCTTATCGCTAATTGTGGCCCCATTCCTATCTTTACCTGGGCCAAGTCCGGATTGACTACTCCCTCTCAATTTATTAACATGCCAGTACAATATTTTACTACTATGCCGTCTAGCTGCATCTTCCAGATCCTCGGCAATTTTATCCATGGCCTCCACTTCACACCTCCTTAGTTCATATTTCAATGCTTTCTCCACTTTCTTTACATTCCTTTTGTTTTCATACGATCTATCACTCAGATAATTCTTGTACAAGTCCTTTCTCCTTTCTATAAAACATAAAGCTTTTTTACTGATATCCTTAGCTGAAGTCCTAGCTTTCTTCCCTAAGACACCTTCAGCAACTTCACAAATTATTTTTCTAAAATTATTCCAACCATCTTCCACATTATCAAATTTCAAACTCTCAAGTTTAGTATTCAACTGTTCCCGGAAAATTTCTCTCAAATTCTCATCCTGGGGTCTACCAACATCTTTAAATGTTGGTAGATAATAAGTAGATAAGGTAGGTAATAAGTTGATAAGGTAGATAAAATGTTGGAAAATAAGTCTCTAGAAGAATTTAGCTGGACTCTTCCTTGCGTATAACTATGTTGACCTTGAAGTAGCAGTTTCTTCTTTGGACTTTTCCACAATTAATGTAACCTAAATGGTTTGTTTTAGTGTGATCATACGTTAAATGGATAAGCACAAGGTTCTAGAGCCCATGGGTTTTTTTTTTCTTGCATTATGTTCTTTACATTTTTTGCAGCACTAATTGTGAAATATAACTACTATTGACTGTACTCCTACTACTATTACTATATTTACTGGTGCTTGTTCTACAACTAATAAACTCAAGTGTATTAAGGCAAAAATTTTGGGCAATATTGTAACTGTATTGAAATAAACAAAACACACTATGCCCATATAGGTTGTCAAGAGGACGTATCAGCAATGCTTCAGGACTGGTTGAGGGTATTAAGTTAAAAATTTCATTGTGTGGTAAAGGGGATGTTGAAAAAAGGTGCTATTTGCATACTGCTACTATTGCTATGCAAAATTACTGAACCTTTCAACAATACTGAAAAAATTGATGTCTCAAAACATTGTTTGGATGTTTATTATTGGAAATGATGGGCATGGGGGGGGGAGAGGTTTCTCTCAAATCACTTTGACTATATAGTGGTTTAATTAAGGTTTTCCTAAAATCGTTAGGTACTTCCCCTTTTTCAAAAATGATATTCATAATATTCAGTAACTTATTTCTAACCTCAGAGCCACCATATTTAAGAAACTCATTTACCACCCTATCAACACCTGGAGACTTTTTATTTTTTAATCCTTTAGTACTGTCGCTAATTCTTCCTCAAAAAACAAATCTTCCTTCACATCCCAAGGTATCAAAAACTTTTTCATTTTTCTTCATATTTTTTCCTGCAATTCTATCTTGGTTTAGCAAATTCTCAAAATGTTCTGCCCATCTCTCTTTAGTTCTTTCCTTGTCGCTAATTGTGGCCCCATTCCTATCTTTAACTAGGCCAAGTCCGGATTGACTACTCCCTCTCAACTTATTGACATTCCAGTACAATATTTTACTATTATGCTGTGTAGCTGAATCTTCCAGATCCTCGGCAATTTTTTCCATGGCCTACACTTCACACCTCCTTAGTTCATATTTTAATGCTTTCTCCACTTTCTTTACATTCCTTTTGTTTTCATATGATATATCACTCAGATAATTCTTGTACAAGTCCTTTCTCCTTTCTATTAAACATAAAGCTTTTTCACTAATATTCATAACTGCAGTCCTAGCTTTCTTCCCTAAGACACCTTCAGCAACTTCACAAATGATTTTTCTAAAATTATTCCAACCATCTTCAACATTATCAAATTTCAAACTCTCAAGTTTAGTATTCAACTGTTCCTGGAAAGTTTCTCTCAAATTCCTATCTGGAGTCTACTAACATCATAACTTCCCGGGAGGTAATTACCCTTCCGATATTTCAGCTTTATATTAACCCTTGATACTACTAGATGGCGATCATTACTTTTAACATCAATAACAAGACTCCTATATACCCTAGTATTTTTTATTGATCCTGCCAGTCTTCGGTTTAATATAACATGTTTTGATCTGACTCTTTTTTTAGGAGTTAGGGGTTTTTATATTTCTTAGCATTGGACGTGATCGTCCCTTACTAGGTTGCTAGCTACCGCTGCAACCCGGATTCCAATGATCATCTTTTAATGGACAATTTTAATATATTGACATTAAATATAAAAAATTACAAACAGGAAAAAGCCTACGGCTTTTTCTTAGTTTGAATAGTAAGAGACGAATTTCATGGAATCAATATGTGCCATGGCTTGTTCTTTACTAGGTTTCAGCCATCTCTACAGCCATTATACTGATGAAACTTACATAATCCCCATTTATAATTAGCCAGCCCGATTCCTTATATAATTTGTTTAGTGTTAAGAAATTTATTATCATATCTTATATGTAACATATTTTTGATAGGTTTCCAATAGTACAATGAGTATGTGACAAGCATACCCGCTTGTCACGCGGGTTACCGGGGTTCGATTCTCCGTCAGAGGTAATTTTTCATGTCTTGACTTTAAATATAAATGTACAAGCCTATGCTGTAGTTAAGTTGCCTATGCAAGATAGTATAAGAGGTCGTTCCGCATTATAATCAAATATTACCGCTGGTATACGATTATGTGTTTGAAAGACTGCAGTGTGAAAAGACATCAAAAATGCAGTTTTTGGTGGAAAAATTTATTCTCTTTTAGAAATAATTTATTTTAGTTACTATAGATTTTTAACCCAATTAATTTCCTTTAAAATAAGCCATTGAACAACTCTCTACGATGCTCCAGTGCCAAGCTATCTGTGGAAAAGAGGAAGAAAAAAAGAAAAAAAGAAAAAAAAATATCCCGTTTAGGCAGAATGTTGTAGTAGCTGCTACTTTTCTTGATTTTCAAGCCAATATATTTCCCTTGCTGTTCAAGCCAAGGGACTGAAAGTTTCCTATACAGGGGTTTCGGACAAGGCGGTTCTAATGGTGTACTTTTGAATTTGATCTGACTCCTTTTTTAGGAACTATGGGTTTTATATTTCTTAACATTGGACGTGATCGTCTCTTACAAGGTTGCTAGCTACCGCTGCAACCCGGATATGGATGAGAGATCGTTCTTTACTGTAATGGCTTTCAACCAATTAGCTTGGGTTTGAATCCCGGTGTGGGAATTATTTTTAAAACAAAATCAGGTGAAATTAATTAGCTAATTTGACAAGACATAGGTAACTAAGGGCAAGAGTTCGTTCTTTTTTATAAACAAAAAAAAATATGCCGTTTGTGGAGAATAACGTGGTTAAAGTCAATTTTCTTGATTTTCAAGCCAATATATTTCCCTTGCTGTTCAAGCCAAATGACAGAAAGTTTCCTATACAGGGTTTTCGGACAAGGCGGTTCTAATAGTGTAATTTTTGTTTTGATCTGAATTTTACTACACATGGGTTTCTACACATGGGTTTCCGACAAGGCGGTTCTAATGGTGTACTTTTGTTTTGATCTGACTCCTTTTTTAGGAGTTAGGGGTTTTTATATTTCTTAGCATTAGACGTGATCGTCTCTTACTAGGTTGCTAGCTACCGCTGCAACCCGGATCAAATCTTACCGCTGGTATACGATTATGTGTTTGAAAGACTGCAGTGTGAAAAGACATCAAAAATGCAGTTTTTGGTGGAAAAATTTATTCTCTTTTAGAAATAATTTATTTTAGTTACTATAGATTTTAACCCAATTAATTTCCTTTAAAATGAGCCATTGAACAACTCTCTACGATGCTTCAGTGCCAAGCTATCTGTGGAAAAGAAAGAAAAAAAGAAAAAAAGAAAAAAAAAATATCCCGTTTAGGCAGAATGTTGTAGTAGCTGCCACTTTTCTTGATTTTCAAGCCAATATATTTCCCTTGCTGTTCAAGCCAAGGGACAGAAAGTTTCCTATACAGGGGTTTCGGACAAGGCGGTTCTAATGGTGTACTTTTGAATTTGATCTGACTCCTTTTTTAGGAACTATGGGTTTTTATATTTCTTAACATTGGACGTGATCGTCTCTTACTAGGTTGCTAGCTACCGCTGCAACCCGGATAATCAATAAGGTTTGCTGTCTTACCATCACATGAATACCATGGTAACTTATGAGCCATTTTATGACCAAACACCGTATTGGTTATAACCAGATTGTAATACCTACAAAATTGCGAAAGCCTGTATCCGTACTGTTTTCTTTTCCTACACCAAATTTACCTAGGCTGGGATACCATCTATCCCTATTTCTACCAACCTGCGCGCTAAAATCTCCAAGTAAAAACATCATATTTCTACCTGAGACCCTGTCTATTTGCCAAGGCCAGAACATAATTTGCACTTTACTGAAAAAAATACAAATGAATGTGCATTGTCAGTTTAATATACATATACTGATATTTAGTAATCAAAATGTCAATATTATTTGATTTATTAAAGTTATAAAAATAAAAACATTTATATTTTTTCAGTAAAGTGCAAATTATGTTCTGGCCTTGGGGAGACAAAGGGGTTTTGAGCCCTACTCATGTTAATTTCTCCTCGTTTTGAGTTTGACTCGGTTATTTATTGTAATTTCTGTTCGTTTTGGGATTCATTTATTTATCGATGCTGATTTGTGGTAGTTTCACGCTTGGTAGATTATTTGATTTTATTTTTGCTCATTTTTGGTTTAGTGGAGTTCTTTAATTTTCTTGGGAAAACTTAATGTGTGGAAAAAGTTTTTTTTTAATTAATCTCAAGAAAACACAATGTGTTTTGTGTGTGTGAGGGGGAGGAGGGGTAGCTGCGCTCTGATCACTTTAAATCTTAAAAAGGGCAGTAGAACTTATGATTACCAATCCAAAGAGTCCCCTCCAAAGCATATATGGACACCCTTGTAAGAAGAACCTTATATGCCTTAAGGGCATAACTTACAACCCTATCCCTGAGAGCTGTAAGGGGGGGGGCTGTCTTCCTCACAGACATAATTTCCAAAAAGTTCAACTACAATGAATAAAATTGTTATCTCCAAATTTTGATAGGAGGTGTTAAGGCAAATGCTGAGCATAGAAGGGGGAAGGGCTGTTTGCTCTCAAATCACTTTGACTCTCGAAAAGAGCACTATAACTTCAAATTTCAAATCAAATAAGCCCCATCTGATGTTTATACAACTGCCCATTCCATAAAAACCTTATATGCCCTCATAAAACAACTTATAACCCTATCCCCAGGGCACTGGGGGGCTTGTTACCCTCAAAGACATAATCTGCTGGACCTTTCAAATACCTTGAACAAAATTACTATCTTAAAATTTTGATTGGAAGTATTTGGGGAAATGATGGGTGTGGGGGGGGGGGTCATTTGCCCTCTGATCGTTTTTTGACTAATACAAAAGGTGATGGTCTCTCAATTTCAAATTGAATGAGCCCTTTTTTAATCTTCTATGACAACATTTTCTGTAAAAACCCTTATATGCCTTTATAAAAACCTTTATACAAAGAATAATCTATTCAAATAGGTTTCAAATCTGTTCGTTGCTTTCAGTTGAAAAGCTCATTTTTCTATTTAATTTCTGATTGTTTTCTGAATCATATCCAGGCCTAACCAAGAAATAATTTGAGGTACCGGTCCCTTAAATCCCTGGTTAACTGCTTTTAAATGTGAAAATCAATAATTATACATTGATTAGTATGCCTGAACCCGAATATGTGGCTTTTCTTGGATCAGAAGTCCAAGAAAAGCTGAAGTCTGTATTTACCTTGAGATTATTTTTTCCTAGATAGTAATCCAACACCAACTAAGCCATAAAGACTCCATTTTATCCAATATAATGCCCCTGAAACAGTTGACTCGTAATATAAATGCCACGCCTACTGGGAGTTTGAAAAGAGCTTGTGTTAGCCCCAAAAAAGGGTATGTTAAGTGTTTGCTATGTGAAATAGAACAAAATGATGACTCCTTGGCAATTCTCTGTGATAGGTGCGGAAAGTGGACATGCATCGACTTTATGGATATGCCTGAACCCGAATATACGTTCCTCACAAAAATTTCTCGACGGGTTGACGTTTTGAATAAAGTGTCGAATTTGCAAACACTCTATAATGACTCCAAGCAGTTCTGACCAGAATTTAAGCGTTGAGAGTAACGTCGAAGCTATGATTAACAGTATGAAAAGAGATATTATTGACAAAATCCTTCTGGGTTTAAAGCTGGGTTTAAATCCTTCTGGATTCTGGCTACATTAAAGCTTTAATGTAGCCCTTTCAAATCTTTCTGGGTTTGGGTATGACCTCCTTCTCACTGTAAAAGTCTAAAACCTACTGCGTCATTGGCGCTTTACTGAAAACCAACTTTATGACAAATATTTTCTTTTGTACTTAATATTGAAAATAAACATTAAACTTATAGTAACATTTTGAACTGATGAGCTTTCAGCAATTGATATCATTATACATCAAATATTCAGTTTAATTTATTAGCTCTTTTTAAAGTTGTTAAAGACGATTATAGTTTCACTACAAACAAGTGTTTGGATACTGCCTCCTTCCTAACTGTAAAAAAAAACAAAATTCTTCTGCGTCATTGGCGCTTAACTGAAAACGGATTATATTACAAGTATTTTCTTTTCCAGTTCTAACAGCATTGAAAATAAAATACACTTACAGTGAAATAAATTCTTGAACTGATGGATCTTTCAACAATTAATATCATTATACATCAAATATTCAATTTGATGTTCTTTATACTTTCCAAGACTGTTCAAGACGCATATAATTTTCAGTAAAGCGCTAGTGACAAAGTAGGTTTTAGATTTATACAGGGATAGAAGGAGGTCATACCCAAACTCTTGTTTGTGGTGATTTTTGTTCGTTTCAAGCTTGATTTGCATATTCAATTTAAGTTTCACTCGTTTTAAGATTTATTTATTAATTTACATTACTATCTATTGTATGTTTATTCGCATTGATTGTTTGTTTAATTTCTGTTCGTTTTAAGCTTCATTTATACTTCAATAGGAAAATATTTATTTCCGTTTCAAGCTTGATTTTCCTATTCAATCTAAGCATTACTCGCTTTATGATCTATCTATTAATTTATATTATTACTTGTTGTATGTTTTTGCTATGATTGTTTATTTAATTTTTGTTCGTTTTGGGTTTCATTTATTCTTTAATAATAATTTCTGGTCGTTTTGAGTTTGAATTTTAAAAGGTATTTGTATCTACTGAGCTTAAGTTTAAAATGCCCTTTACTTTTCTTTGAAAAACTTATTTTTCGGAAAGTTTTTTAAATTAATTTTTGTTCGTTTTTGATTGTAAAAAATTTCAAGTTTTTAAAAGTTCTTTATTTCAAAATCAAACTTTACAAAAAAAATCAAATATTCATCAAAGTATCAAAACTGATATCAAAGTAACAATACCAAAGTGAAAAAATGGGTTTGTGTCAAATCGGACTTTCAATTATCTGATGTTTGAACTATTTTTAACAAAATCGCTATCTCAAAATTTTTATCGGATGGGTTTGGGGAAAAAGGGCGCGGGGGGACTAGACTAATCTTCGGTCTCTTTTGACTCTTTAAAAGTGAACTGAAACTTTCTGTTTTCAATCAAATGAGCCCTCTCTGAAGTTTATACGAGCATCCCTAATATAAGCACCATATTTATCCCCAGAGTATAACTTACAACGCCTGTCCCTGGGCCCTGGGGCGTTGGGTCGACCCTGGAGTTTTAATATCTGATGGTTAAACTATTTTTAACAAAATTGTAACCTCAAATTTTTATCGGATGGGTTTGTCCATCCGATACACCCAAAGGCGTGGAGGGCGGGAATGGCTAGTTACCCTTCGATCTATTTCATTCTGAGAAAATGAACTACAACTTTTAATTTCCATTCAAATGAACCCTCTCTGAAGTTTATACGAGCATACCTTCCATAAGAAACATATATGCCCCCAGAACAAAACTTACAACGCCTGCCCCGGCCCTGGGACGGGGGAGGGGTTGTGTCGACTTGTGTCGACACGGGAGTTTCCTTATCTGACCTTTGAACTATTTTTAACGAAATGACCATACGTAAAGGAGTTTTTGTTATATGATCTTTGAACTATTTTTAACAAAATGGCTACCTCAACTTGGGGAGGCCAGTTGCCCTCTGATCACTTTTGACTCTTAAAAAGGGCACTAGAACACTCGATTTCCAATCGAATGGGCCCCCTTTGAAGTTTATACGACGACCCCTTCTAGATGAAGTGCCTCTGGGGAAAAAATAAATGGAATGTGGGGGGAGGCTAGCTGGCCCCCAATCACTTGACTCTTAAAAAGAGAATTACAACTTTCAATTTCCAATCAAATGAGCCCTCTAGGAAGTTTATACGAGCATCCCTTCCATAACAACCATATATGCCCCAGGGCATAACTTACAACGCCTACCCCCCGGGGCCTGGGGGGCTGTGTCGACACCGGAGTTTTTTGTTACCAGAACTTTGAACTATTTTTAACAAAATGTTTATCTCAAAATTTTTATCTGATGCATTTAGGGCGTGGAGGAGGGGAGGGGCCAGTTGCCCTCCAATCTCTTTTGTCTCTTAAAAAGTGAACAATAACTTTCAATTTCCAATCAAATGTGCCCTCTCCGAAGTTTATGCGAGCATTCCTTCCATAAGAACTATACATGACCCTAGATCATTACTCATAACGCCTGCCTCCGGGCCCTGGCGGGTTCAGTCGACAGAGGAAATTTTCTTATCTGACCTTTGAACTATTTTTAATGAAATGGGCATTATAAAAATTTTATCGGATGGGATTGGGGAAAAAAGGGTGTGTGGGGCGGGGGGGGGGGGGGCTAGTTGCCCTTGGAAATCTTTTGACTCTTAAAAATTGAACTATAACTTTCAATTTCCAATCAAAAGAGCCCCCTCTGAAGTTTATATGAGCATCCCTTTCATAAGAACCGAATACGCCCCCAGGACAACACTTACAACGCCAATCCCCCGGGCTCTGGGGGCGTTTATGCTATCTAATTTTTGAACAATTTTCAAAGGACTGGCTATCTCAAAATTTGCAGTGGACAGGTTTGGGGAAAAAAGAGCGTGGGGGGGGGCTAATTTAACTCTCTTGACTCTTAAAATGTGAACTAGAACTTTCAATATCCAATCAAATGAGCCCTCTATGAAGTTTATACGAGCATCCCTTTCATAAGAACCATACATGCCCTTAGGGCATAACTTAGAACGCCCTCTCCTGTGCCCTGGGGGGTTCTATTAACACCGGATTTTTTCTTATCCGACCTTTGAACTATTTTAACAAAATGTCTGTCTCAAAATTTTCATCAGATGGGATGGGGGATAGCTGCCCTCGGATCTCTTTTGACTATTAAAAATTGAGCTCGAATTTTCAATATCCAATCAAATGAACCCTCTCTGAAGTTTATACGAGCATCCCTTTCATACGAACAATATATGCCCCAGGGCATAACTAACAACACCTGTCACCGGGTCCTGGGGGGTTGTGACGACACCTGAGTTTTTGTTATCTTACTTTTGAGAAATTTTTAACTTAATGCCTATCTCAAAATTTTTATTGGATGCACTTGGGGAAAAGGGGCGTGGGGGGCTAGTTACCCTCCAATATCTGTTGACTCGAAAAAACTTAACTAGAACTTTCAATTTTCAATCAAATGAGCCATCTCTGAATTCTTTCCGAGCATCCCTTCAATAAGAATCATATATTCCCCAAGGGCATAACTTACAACACCTGCCCTCGGGCCCTGGGGGGCTGTGTTGACCCCTGAGCTTTCGTTATATGGTCTTTGAACTATTTGAAAAAAGGCTATCTCAAAGTTCTAATCGGATGGGTTTGAGGAAAAAAGGGCGTGGAGGGGGGGAGCTAGGTCCCCTCAAATCTCTTTTGACTCTTAAAAAGTGACTAAGACTTTCAATTTCCGATCAAATGATCCCTCTTTGAAGTTAATACGAGCATCCCTTCCATAAGACCCATATATGCCCCCAGGGCATAACTTACAACGCCTGCCTCCAGGCCCTGGTGGGTTGTGTAAACATTGAAATTTTTGTTATATGATCTTTGAACTATTTTTAACAAAATAGCTATCTTAAAATTTTTATTGGATACATTCGGGAAAATAGGGTTTAGAGGGGGGGAGCTGGTTACCCTCCAATATCTTTTGACGCTTAAAAAGTGAACTAGAACAACATCCTCACTGCCAATCAACATGGCTTCAGATCTTTAAGATCTATTGATACTAATCTAATACACACATACAAGTATGTTACATCATTATTGGATAATGATTTACCTGTAAACATGGTGCTCCTGGATCTCTCAAAGCATTTGACAGGGTTTGCCCTGAATTCCTCATCACCAAACTAAAAGCAGCAGCTGTTGATGATGTTATTGTCCAGTGGATCAGAAAGAATGCAAGTTGTGAGAGTTCACAACTCTCAAAGTATTGATCTTTTCTCCTTGTCTACAACTGTTTTAAGCAGCATTCCCCAGGGGACCATTCTTGGGCAAAGTCTCTTCAACTTATACATAAATGATGCACCCAATCTTCTCTCAAACTTCCTCACTCTTCACGCTGATGATTCAAAACTTGTTGGTAAAGCAGCCACAACCTCTGACCAGCAATCTATTCAAAAGGACCTTGATATTCTTGGGACTTAGGGTGATATATGGCTCCTTCCGTTCAATGCTGACAAATGCCATGTAATCCACTTTGGCAATCATAACACACATCAGCAATACCATCTCCAAGATAACCCCCTTTTTGCAGTCTCTGAAGAAAGAGATCTTGGAGTCATTGTTGATTGTCAACTAATGTTCAGCACCCATGCAAAATCTGTATTGTTGCCTCTCCTCCAGTCTCTCAGAATGATCAAAATAACTATCTCTATCAGACACTCAAGTGCGTTTATGAAGCTTTACAAGGCACTAGTTCACCTGCACCTAGAGATTGGAATGTCCCTGGCATCACCCTATTTCAAAAAGGACAAAGAGATTCTAGAAAGAGTTCAACAAAGAGAAACCAAAATGGTCAAAGGCCTCAAACAAATGCCATACAAAGAGCGTTTATATCACTTGAAGCTTCCTAGTCTTGCATACTGGAGGAAACGTGGTGACATGATCATGACCCACAAAATTATTTCCAAAAATGTTCGCAATTGTCTCCTTACCCCCCCCCCCCCAGAATGTTCTGTGACTAGAGGTCATTCCAAGAAGATCTTCAAGAAACTCTCCTTAGTCCAAGAAAGAAGGCATTTTTTTAGCCAACAAGTAACAAACTTGTGGAATCTACTCTCTGAAGATACAGTGGCTGCTGATTCAACAGGTGCATTCAAGAAAAATCTAGACAAAGAATCTAGACGACACCTGAGTTTTTGTTATCTTACTTTTGAGAAATTTTTAACTTAATGCCTATCTCAAAATTTTTATTGGATGCATTTGGGGAAAAGGGGCGTGGGGGCTAGTTACCCTTAAATATCTTTTGACTAAAAAAAACTTAACTAGAACTTTCAATTTCCAATCAAATGAGCCATCTCTGTATTTTTTACGAGCATCCCTTCAATAAGAATCATATATTCCCCAGGGGCATAACTTACAACACCTGCCCTCGGGCCCTGGGGGGCTATGTTGACCCCTGAGTTTTCGTTATATGGTCTTTGAACTATTTGAAAAAAGGCTATCTCAAAGTTCTAATCAGATGGGTTTGAGGAAAAAAGGGCGTGGGGGGGCTAGGTGCCCTCCAATCTCTTTTGACTCTTAAAAAGTGAACTAAGACTTTCAATTTCCGATCAAATGATACCTCTTTGAAGTTAATACGAGCATCCCTTCCATAAGACCCATATATGCCCCCAGGGCACAACTTACAACGCCTGCCTCCGGGCCCTGGTGGGTTGTGTCAACATCGGAATTTTTTTTTATATGATCTTTGAACTATTTTTAACAAAATGGCTATCTTAAAATTTTTAATGGATACATTCGGGAAAATAGGGTTTAGAGGGGGGAGCTGGTTACCCTCCAATATCTTTTGACGCTTAAAAAGTGATCTAGAACTTTCCATTTCCAATCAAATGAGCCCTCTCTGAAGTTTATACGACAATGTTGTCTATACAAAACCTTATATGCCCCCAGGGCATAACTTACAACCCTTGCCCTAAGGGCTGTGGTGGAGTTGTCATCGTCAAAGACCTAATTTCCAGAACAAAACTACGTTTAATAAAATGGCTGTCTCAAAATTTTGATTGGATCTGTTTGTGGAAAAGGTGGGCGTGAGAGGGGGGTTAGCTGCCCTCAAATCACTTTTGACTATTAAAAAGGGCACTAGCCCTATGAATTTCCAATCGAATAAGCATTTTTTGAAATTTCTACAACACTGCCTTCTATAAAAACCTTATATACCCCCAGGGTATAACTTAAAACCCTTGCCTTGAGGGTTGTGGGGGAGTGTCCCCCTCAAAAACATATTTTCTATCTGAAAATCAACTATGATGAACAAAATGGCTATCTAGAAATTTTGATTGGATGTGTTTGGGGGAATGATGGGCGTGGAGGAGGGAGGGGGGGTTAGTTGCCCTCAAATCACTTTTGACTATTAAAAAGGGCACTAGCCCTTTGAATTTAAAATCGAATGAGCCTTTTTTGAAGTTTCTACAACACTGCCTTCTATAAAAACCTATATGCCCCAAGGGTATAACTTAAAACCCTTGCCTTGAGGGTTGTGGGGGAGTGCCCCCCTCAAAAACATATGTTCTATCTGAAAATCAACTATGCTAAACAAAATGGCTCTAAAATTTTGATTGGCTATGTTTGGGGGAATGATGGGCGTGGGGGGGGGGGGGGGGGGGGTAATTGCCCTCAAATCACTTTCGACTATTAAAAAGGGCACTAGCCATTTGTATTTCCAATCGAATGAGCCTGTTTTGAAGTTTCTACAACAACACCTTCTATAAAAAACCTTATATGTCCCCAGGGCATAACTTAAAACCCTTACCCTGAGGATTGTGGGGGAGTGTCCTCCTCAAAAATATATTTTCAATCAACTATGCTGAACAAAATGGCTATCTCAAAATTTTGATTGCGTGTATTTGGGGGAATGATGGGCGTGGGGGGGGGGCTAGTTGCCCTCCAATAATTTTCGACTATTAAAAAGGGCACTAGAACTCTTGATTTCCAATCAAATGAGCCCCCTTTGAAGTTTCTACGACGACCCCTTCCATATGAAGTGCTTCTGGAAAAAAAAATTAATAATAAATAAATAATAAAACATTGTAGCTGTATGGCCTTTACTATAGGCAATGCTACACCTTTGCCTCTGATATTGTGCAGTCTTCAGTAAATAACCTCGAAACTATGCTCAAAGAAGATATTTCGAAATCGATTAACGATAGCAGAATGTTGGCCCTTGAACATCAAGTTGCTGAGAAATGCTCAATTTCTGATGTGCGTGCTGAAATTAAAACCCCTGTACAACAAGAGACTGCCCTGTTGAATAATGATGTTGCCCAACATCTTGATAGTAAGGTTCAGCGCCTTTTTGCTGAAGAGCAGGATAGACAACATAGAGCTCTAAACATAGTTGCGTATGGTATCCCAACACAACCAGACGAACAACTCTACATCCAGTCATACCTCTGTCAAAATTACAAACTCCAAGGCATTCAAAGCACAAATGTGAAAAGACTTCCCATCCCTGCAAACTCACAGTCTGTTAATGTACAACTACCACCTATCCTATTCTCTGTTTGCAGCGTAGACATCAAAAGGAAAATCATTAACCATTCTCGTGAACTCCGTGTAGATATTCAGTTTTGCCGTGACGCGTCAAAGGCCGAGCGTCATAAACACAAGACTCTCATAGATACGCTAAAAAGGCGAGTAAACTCTGGCGAAAAAGATCTCATCATTTTCAAAAGGCCAAATTGTGACAAAAAACGTTACTGCTCATTGCGGTTGGAAAGTTCCAAAGTCAGCCCTAAACCCAGCCATGATGGAGATATAACAGTTTGTCCCTTGCCTCCAGTAAATAGCCCTGATTTCTTGCAGTTATCCTCTTTGCTTTTTAGAACTTCAAGTGTTAAATCTAGTGTATCAACTGAAAATAAACTTAGTGAACTTTTCTTTTCATGTGATAGTTCAAGTAAATCGAGCTTCCTCAGTGCCATCTCTGAATCTACCCTGCCTGTCAACCACAGTTGCAGCTATGGAACTCTGCCACTGGACGACCTGTCACAAAAGCCTGGAAATAATAATACCCTACATGTCATCTCTAGCAATGTTGATTTTCTTACAAACAAGCTTCTAAATATCCAAACGTCCTAAAAGATGAAGAAACAAATATTGCTGGGTTACTGGAGATTCTGCCGAAATTTACGAAAATACTTGCTACTGAAAGTTTGTTACAGATATCTGGTTTTCAGTGCATCACTAATCTGGGGCAGCCAAACTGCAGAAGAGGAGTTGGTACTTATGTCAGGGAAGGTTTCCAGGTTAGTCTTATTAACTGTTTAATTTTCAATATACCCTGGGTGGAAAGTTACTCTTCAAGAGAATAAAAAAATCTACATTAGGTGGGTATATAGAAGCCCCAGTGTACCCAGTCTTGATGATTGTGAAATACATCTCAAAACTATCATTGATGAAATGGCATCTACAGTATCATCTGATTTGATATTTATTGGTGATTTCAATTTCCCATTAATCAAGTGGGTTTATGGTCTTGGTCATGTAGTATCTAGTAATGGAGATTCACGATTTGTGTCTTGCTTATCTGACAACTTCCTTCACCAAACAGTTGACAGGCCAACAAGGCATTGTGGCAACCAGCATCCTTCCTTGTTGGATCTTGTAATTTTGAGCAATCCAGATTCCCTTATCAGAAATGAATTTCTTCCTCCAGTTGGCAACAACAACCACTCAGTTATTCTCTCTGTGTTATCCTTGAACATATGTCTGCAACCTAATATTTGTCTTCAAACTTTTATTGACTATCCAGCAATACAGAAGGAACTAGCCTCAATAAAATGGTCAAAACTAATTATTTCTGATATTATATATATAAAGGACAAATGTTAAAGAAGCCCTCCTATCAACTGAAAAAAAGCACTCCCATGTCATCTGCCAAAAAACTTCCATTCCTCACAAAGGATGCCAAAAGAACAATCAACAGAAAAGCCACGGCCTAGAAAAGGTACAACAAGGAGAAAATTCAGGAAAATTGGATAAGGTATGCAAAGGCTCAGAATCTTGCCTCTAATGTAGTTAAGAAATTGAAGTCTCAACATGAGGAGAAGCTTGCCACAGATATAAAGGCAAATCCCAAATCTTTCTGGAGACATTTTTCAGCCAAAAATCCAAACGTCACACCATTCTTGACCTCAAACATAATGGCATAACCCACTCATTGCCAATAGATAAGGCTAATGGATTGAATACCCAGTGGGCCTCTGCCTTCACCATCCAGTCTTGTTCAACAATCCCTGCAGCAACATCAAACTTAATATGTCATCCAATGCAAAAATTATCAAGATATAGTCTTAAATAGCCTGGAAAAACTTGATGTTAATAAATCCAAGGGATCAGATGGAATACACCAAAGGCTTCTCAAGTAATGTTGGATTTTTCTCAGTTCTCCCTTGTGTAGACTCTTCAAGCTGTCCCTAAAAATGGAGAACTACTGTCAGATTGAAAAAAGTCCTATACAACACCAATCCACAAAAAAGGCCCCAAAGATCATGCAGAAAATTACCATCCTATTAGTATCACTTCTGCAATTGTAAAGGTGCTTGAGAGATTTGTCAGTAGAGCTCTAATTCAGCACTTGGAAATTAACAACATCCTCACTTCCAATCAACATGGCTTCAGATCTTTAAGATCTGTTGATACTAATCTAATACACACATACAAGTATGTTACATCATTATTGGATAATGATTTACCTGTAAACATGGTGCTCCTGGACCTCTCAAAAGCATTTGACAGGGTTTGCCCTGAATTCCTCATCACTAAACTAAAAGCAGCAGCTGTTGATGATGTCATTGTCCAGTGGATACAGAGTTTCCTTTCAGAAAGAATGCAAGTTGTGAGAGTTCACAACTCTCAAGATGTTGCTCTTTTCTCCTTGTCTACAACTGTTTTAAGCAGCGTTCCCCAGGGGACCATTCTTGGGCCAAGTCCCTTCAACTTATATATAAATGATGCACCCAATCTTCTCTCAAACCTCCTCACTCTTTATGCTGATGATTCAAAACTTGTTGGTAAAGTAGCCACAACCTCTGACCAGCAATCTATTCAAAAGGACCTTGATATTCTTGGGACTTAGGGTGATACATGGCTCCTTTCGTTCAATGCTGACAAATGCCATGTAATCCACTTAGGCAATCATAACACACATCAGCAATACCATCTCCAAGATAACCCCCTTTTTGCAGTCTCTGAAGGAAGAGATCTTGGAGTCATTGTTGATTGTCAACTAAAGTTCAGCACCCATGCAAAATCTGTATTGTTGCCTGCCCTCCAGTCTCTCAGAATGATCAAAATAACTATCTCTAGAAGACACTCAAGTGTGTTTATGAAGCTCTACAAGGCACTAGTTCACCTGCACCTAGAGATTGGAATGTCCCTGGCATCACCCTATTTCAAGAAGGACAAAGAAATTCTAGAAAGGGTTCAACAAAGAGAAACCAAAATGGTCAAAGGCCTCAAACAAATGCCATACAAAGAGCGTTTATGTCACTTGAAGTTTCCTACTCTTGCATACCAGAGGAAACGTGGTGACATGATCATGACCTACAAAATTATTTCCAAAAATGTTCTCCCCTGTCTCCTTACCCCCCCCCCCCAGAACGTTCTGTGACTAGAGTTCATTCCAAAAAGATCTTCAAGAAATGCTCCTTAGTCTGAGAAAGAAGCCATTTTTTCAGCCAACAAGTAACAAACTTGTGGAATCTATTCTCTGAAGATACAGTGACTGCTGATTCAAAAAAAATCTAGACATAGAATGGCTATAGCAAGAGTTCCTGTACAACTAGGAAGCTGCTGAGTCCTCAACCCAAATTTAGCAAACATCCCATAGAAGTCACAATGGAGCATTACAAGGATGAAAATCCTTAATTTTGTTCCAAGCTGCAATTTAAGGTAATTAGTACCATTCTACTTTCAAATTTGCAATTTTAATTTTGGATAAAATTTGAATATACATAAAAATTGGTGAGGAATAGTATTATTGTCACAGAATGTGACAGTATTAGTATTATTATCTAGTCACAGAATGTTCTGTGACTAGAGGTCATTCCAAGAAGATCTTCAAGAAACTCTCCTTAGTCCAAGAAAGAAGGCATTTTTTCAGCAACCAAGTAACAAACTTGTGAAATCTACTCTCTGAAGATACAGTGGCTGCTGATTCCACTGGTGCATTCAAGAAAAATCTAGACAAAGAATGGATACAGCAAGAGTTCCTGTACAACTGGGAAGCTGCTGAGTCCTCAACCCAAATTTAGCAAACAACTCATAGAAGTCATAACAGAGCATTACAAGGATAAAAATCCTTAATTTCATTCCAAGCTGCAATTTAAGGTAATTAGTACCATTCTACTTTCAAATTTGCAATTTTGATTTTTGATAAAATTTGAATATACTTAAAAATTGGAGAGGAATAGTAATTTTGGTGAAAAGTCCTTGTTAATATTACTACAAAAGAATTCCAGTTGGATGAAAAGGAGAATTATTGTTTGTATGGATGGAAATTATGTGAGACTTTTGATCTTCTAAATAACTGAAGCCATCACAACCTCTACAATAGGATTTTCTTATCAATAAATACATTACATACAATTTTTTAAATACATTGAAGTACTTCATATAAAAAGAAACTATTACCATTTAAAATTGCTGAAAACTAAGTTCCAAGCAGTACTTGCCACCCCAAAGAAATTTCATGGCAGGGCTGATGATAACCTGCCTTGCCTTTTGCACCTCCGTGCTGGTAGATATGGGAATGTAACATAATAGCTGTATAGAGAAATATTTTAATTAATTCCTAATCCCCCTTACCTCTTTCAACATTTATCTGAAGCCTCATGAACAGCAAGCAGATTGTCCATTAAAATGTACTTTTGTAGGAATCTACCCTACCCTCACCAAAACAATGACTCAGCCCCCCCCCATCATTGTAACAAGGGGCATCCTGAGGGGGGGGGGGGCACACCCCCCCCCCTTTTGGCATTTGGTAAAATTTTTGCCAAAGCCATAAATTTTGGCAGAAATTTGGAAAAAATCAGCTGAAATTTAGCAAATTTCTTGATTTCTGCAGAAAATTTGGCATAAATCAGGTATCAATTTGGTAAACTTTACAAAGATTATTTTCACAAAGATCAAATTAAAATTTACAAAGATCAAATTTGGCATAAATCAGATATCAATTTGGTAAAATTTACAAAGATCACCTTTGATGACCTCTAAGAATCAGTGTGCTATAAAAGTGAAACCTTGCAAAATAGATCTTCTGCTTAAATAAAGTACAACACAATTGTTTTCAGCTTCACAACTTTGCTCAATCCCAATTTATGAGGATTTAAAGATATGCAACTACATTTCCTAAATTTTGAAAAAAAAATATTGATATGGCTTCAAATTCTACTCAAATAAAAGAAATTGCATTTTCAGAACTAAAGCCAGAGAAAAAGAAACTGATAACTGAAAATTATGGTAAAATATTGTTTTGCCAAAATTTCAATAGGTAATAGACCTGTCATGTAGGCAAAATTCAAGGACCCTCTAGAGGGAGAAGGAGTAGAGGTAGGTACTTCCAAATAACTTCCAGAGACATACTTTAGCCCATAGACCCATCCCAGAAAGTTTCATCTTCTCAACCTAACCCATTTCCAAGATAGTAATAAGTAGCAAAAGTAGAATTTTACCCAGTCACCCAACCACCACTGCTATTTTGACATCTGGCCCCCCCCCCTGGAAAATTTTCTTCTGGCGCCCTTGCCACTTCTGTTTTGTTGTTTTGAAGCAGGTTAAAAAAAATATTATTAAAGGAGATTTATCAAGAACACTAAATGACTTTAAATGAAATTTCACATTAAACTGGATAAAGAGAAAATTAACAAACAACAGCAAAGAATAAGTGGTAAATTTGAAGGTGACACAATAATTTAGCTAGGATGAAAGTGAAAATGTCATTTGATACCTTTTTTATGCTCTTTCATAGTAAAATAATTGCTTCGGTTGCAAATTTTTCAGTCTTGAGCCCTTAAAGGGGCCCCAAAGGTATTTTATAATAATTATGAAAGAGCATAAAAAAAGCATCAAATTATGTTTTCACTTTCATCCTATCTAAATTATACAGCCCACTACAAATTTACCTTGAGCTTTACACCCCCCCCCAATCCCCTAATATGCAAATATATAACCTGAATTGTTGATGGCAAAGTTTTGAATTGTGAAATTCAGTGTTATTTCTGTTGATGACATTTGAAACACTTGAAATGATAGGAAAATGGTTTGAATTGAGCTGCCTAATAAATGAGGTTTGAACTGTTATAAATAAGTATTTTTGGAATATATTAGCCTACTCTTGAACGACTTATTTATAAACTAGTGATATGTTTTTGACCACTTTTCAATAACTAAACTAGTGTTGATAACTTCTTTGTGTTGTTACAAAATGAAATACCTTTGGGGCCTCTTGGACATCCACCATATGGCTAATATGGGAGTTAAGTTCATTTGTGATGCAAATGGGTGTTATATTTAGATTGAGGATGCAATTCTAGGTATATATTTGCACATTAGGGGGGTGGGGGTATATATTCTGTAAATATATAGGTCCTAAGAAATTCATGAATTTCTTAGAAAAATTGGAAAAACAAGGAAAGAAGTGAAGATAAAGGCTCTCCTCCTGCAATATGTGTTAACTAGGATTATTCTGCATATTCTGGACTAAAAATTGTTTTCTTAATATGTTTCCTTATGTCCAGCTGGACTCCTAGGCTTAAAATACTGGTTGGCCAGTTGGCTAATTTAAAGATTTCCTCTTTAAGGGCTAAAGACGCAATTTGCAACAGAAGTGATTATTGTATTATGAAAAGAGCATAAAAAAGGCATAAAATGACATTTTCACTTTCATTCTAGTTATATTATTGTGCCTCCTGCAAATTTACCAAATAAGTAGGCCTAGACCTATATGCTAATAATTCAATGAATATACCAGGATGAAGTTACCTCCTGGCTCCCATCTCCGGGTTTATCTCCCTGACCTAAAATTGCTTATCCTATAGCTCTGAAAATTAAAATTATCCTTAAAAAAACGGCTGACACTTACAGCCTGATCTGAGAGATTTGAGTCTCCTCTTGACAGCAATGTCAGTTGAGACTTCTTTCAATATGACTTATTTTCTTCCTTCTCAGCACAACGCCATTAGCTGCAAATACTTTCAATACAGCAATAATTAATACAACTCAGCTTCAATCTAAATAGAAAAGACAATCTTCCTTTATAGCAGGATTTTTTTTTTTTTTTTTTTTTTTTTAACACGGACATATATCATTGCTAAAACCATCAATCAAACCTATTATACATACAAGATCAATCCCTTTTTCAACACTGACAATACAGCAATTACATTACTATCATCATCAGATAAAATCTTTTTCTCTACCACTTTCCTGTATAAACTTAATAAACAGATCTGTCTTCCTATACTTCAAAGAATCATCATCAATCAAAATTCCTAATGCAAGTGCTACTGAAAATTCTCCTAAATTTTCCTCTTTGCACAAATTCATCATTTCTTTTCTCAAATTTTCATACTCCTTACATTCAACAACATAATGGAAAATACTTTCTATCTCACTACAATTATCACACTGAGGACTATCAGTTTTGCCTATGATAAACAACCTATGCTTAATACCTACATGGGTCGACCGAAAACGGAACATTAAGCAACCATATTTTCTTTTTAATCTACTATAATTTTTCATATCAAAGCCAGGCTTCTTTTTCTGGGTAAGAGCTATATTACTACTATTATCCCTCATTTCCTCAAAATGTTTTTGGTAAATCTTTCTAACCATCTCTCTAATCTGTTTATATGTTTCTGTAGGGGGTGTAAGGGTCATATTTTGTGCTGTCAGTTTGGCATATTTGTCTGCTTTTTCATTCCCTGCCACCCCCACATGGGCTGGACACCACAAAAATTGTATCACAACTCCTTTCCCAACAATCTTCAGATTTGAACTATAAAACTTATGGATCTCATCATTTTGTTTATTTGGAATTAGGGACTGGAGGGCAGATTTTGAGTCACTGCATATGAGGAACTTAGATTGGTTTTCATCACTTTCACTAGTTTTCCTCAATACCCATTCTAGTGCACTTTCAATTGCTTTTATTTCTGCCTCAAAAACAGTTGATTCTTTACTTAGTGACTTTGTTATCACTGTATTTAATTCTGGAACCACTGCTGAACAACCCACTCCTAAACCATTTATTTTTGAACCATCTGTATATATTTTAACATATTCTTGATACTTGCTATTCAAAACTGAGAGGAATTCATATCTCATTATTAGGGGGTTATTTTCCATTTTTTCCATGTGATCAATCTGACACTCAATCTGAACCCAATCCCAGGGGGGAATTTTTGGTGGTTTTTCATAACGTAGCATTTGGGTAATAGGTACTTCTATACCTTCCTGAGTTAGTAGTTCTTCAAATTTTTCAAAAGGATTTAGACGTTTCCTTTTTCTATGGTGATTTCTGGTGTGGGTCAGACCAGGTTTAATTATCAATTTCTTAACTGGGTGATTAAAATCTGCTTTCCATAGATGGTTCATGTATACTATAAGCATTTTTTCCTGTCTTGTGTTGAGTTTCTCCACTCCAGACTCACCCAGGAGAAAAGGAATTGGGGTGCTCTGGTGAGCTCCAAATGCCAATCTTAGGGCTGTATTCTGTATTGTATCAAGTTTTCTGAGAGTAGATTCTGGGGCAATGCTGTATATCAAACTCCCATAATCAATTTTAGGTCTTATGTATTTGATATAAAATTGTCTTGCTGTAACTATGTTGACACCATGCTTCCCACATGAAAGCATCTTCATCAAATTCAGTCGCTTTGCAGGATTCTTTTAGATATTTGACATGTTGACTAAATTGAAGTTTATCATCAATGTGTATTCCAAGGACTTTATGACAATTGGTTACAAGCAGTTCCTCTCCAAATAGAGTAAGTAGGGGAGGTCTAATATTCCTCTTAGATGTGAACAACATAACTTTAGCTTTAGATGGTTCAAAATCAAGATCTATTCCTAGGGACCATAACTCTATTTGGTCTAAGGTTTCTTGGACAACTTTTTCTGCTTCTTCCACTGTGTTTTTGGATTGTCCAAGTATTATTATCATCTGCAAAGATTCCTTTGCAGTTATTGTCTTCTAGAGGTATATCAAATTCTCCAACATTATAATAGTCTGGTCCAAGAACACTTCCTTGTGGAACACCTCTTTCCACCTCAATTTCCTTTGATCTTTCTTGTCCTACAGTCACAGCAATTTTTCTATCTGACAGGTAGCTCAGTGTGAATTTCATCAAATTTCCATTAATTTTTGCTTTAGATAAACCTTGTAGTATCTGTCTGTGAACCAAATTATCAAAAGCTCCTTTAACATCCAAGAACACTGCAATCATTACTTTGCCATTATCAAGTGCATCAATGATGTCTCTCTGCATCCTGATCAGGTTATCTACTGTATTTCTCTCTCTGCGAAAACCTGTCTGAATATCCTGCAGCAGGTTAGCTTCATCTATTGCAAATCTCAGTCTTTCCTTTACTAGCCTTTCATATATCTTACCTCCAACTGGGAGCAGAGTTATAAAACGATGATTTTCTACTTTGTATGGTTTATTTGGTTTTGGGATCATGATAGATGTGCCATTCTTCCAAATTGTAGGGAAATTGCCCTCCTTCCACAATTTGTTGATGAGCTGTAGCAGAATATCCTTCCATTTATCAGTCAACCTTTTAAAGAAAACAGGGTATATGTTGTCACTGCCAGATGAAGTCTCTGGTAGTGTCTTTAGAACAAGTTCAAATTCTGATTTTGAGAAGGGTTTGTTGTAATTTGATACTGATTGTTGCATAGAAAATTTTCTTGCTTTAGTTGTTGAATGTGGGCTGGTTCCTTCAAATGGATCTTTCTTACCTATTGTCTGGTGGAGATGACTTGCTCCTGCCTCAGCTTTTGTTTTGTTATCAGCAATCACTTGTCCTTGGTAGGTTGTTGGCCCCTGCGGATGGTGGTACAATTCTCTCCTATTCATCTTTCTTATGAAGGTATACACTTTTCCAAATGGATCCCTGAAGTTGAGATTTGAAACAAAATGCTTCCAAGATTCTGCTTTAGCTTGATTTATTGTTTTTCTAAATTCTGCCTGGGCCAATATTTTTTCCTATAATTTTCAATTGTCAGAATCTTGTTGTAATTGTTTGAAGCTTGATTTAGTTTCTTCTTATTTAAGCTACACTGTTCATTCCACCATATTGGTTCATTCCTAGTCTTGTTGCCCAATGTCTTGATGGGGATAGTCTTTTTAGCCACTTCCATCAGTAGATCTTGTAATCTTTCAATTTTCTTCTCTGTAGTCATAACTGTTGCCAGTTCTTCTTCAAGACTTATCCTTGTAAGTTCTTCCTGGAAGTAATCCCAGTTAACTTTCTTCAATTTAAAGGTAGGGCATGTTGGTGGGGTTTGACTTCTTAGTGTAGATTCTTTATACTCAATTATCACTGGCTCATGATCACTGGTTAAGGTTGGTTCAGGAGTTAAACTTATATTTAGTTGATTGATTATTGCTACTGCAGTGAATGTCAGGTCAATGGTAGAGTATACTCCTGTAATTGGGTTTCTTCTAGTTTGAAGTCCAAGTGGGGTCACTAGGCCAATGTCATCATTCTTATCCAGAGCACTTAGGATACCTATACCACTACGATTATGAGATCCACATAAACACCAGGCATCTGAATGGGCATTAAAGTCACCAGTAATAATAAAAGGCTCTTTGGCTTTAATCACTTTTTTCACTTTATTGAAAATGTCCTCTGTTTGTGGCTCATTTCCATTGGGGTTATATATATTAACAATAACTATTGTATCCCTCTTACCCAGGAATACTCGGCAAGCTACCATCTCAATTTTAGAACTTGTGATGTCTTCAATATCTAGTTTTTGAAACATTAATGACTTTTTAATGCAAATTAATATTCCTCCTCTTGACTGTTCTGCTCTATCTTTTCTTATTACTTCATAATTTCTAAGTCTCCATGAATTCTGGGGTTGTAGCCATGTTTCTTGAAAGCATCCAACATCAATTTTTTCTTTTTCTAAATAGCACTCTAATAAATCCTTTTTGCCTTTCATAATAGATTGGATGTTAAAAGATAGCAACTTCATTCTGGTTTATTTGCTAGATTCCAAACTTCTTCTACATTGATTTCAACTTTGAACAGTGAGTGCATAAGTTGGCATAACTTCACTATCCTATCTTTCATTTCTAATTCCTTGATGTCTATCACTTCTGGCACTTTGGATACAAATAACACTAGCTGTTGAAGGGTGTTTTTTGGTTCAAGGGGGGGTTGCTCTTTCACAGCCTTCTTATTCAGTGCATCTGCATAACTCCGGTATGCATTAGCTGCTCTTTTCATTGGTATGTTTTGGGCAACTGCAATTTTTATGATTCCACGGTTTTGTGGGCGGGCTGGGCAGCTACCAGATGTTGTTGAATGGTTTTTCCCACAGTTAGCACAGACATACTTTTGGTATTTTCCTGACCCTTTGGTTTCTATTTTTAAGGGACACTCATTAGAAGAGTGTTTGTTTGCACATCTCAAGCATACAGCATGTGGCGACCTACACTTTTCTTGAGTGTGGCCATACTTTTGGCATTTAAAGCACTGAATAATGGGTCGGTTGTATCTCTCAATACTTCTTTTTCTTCCATATAGCCAAATAGACTGGGGAAGAGAGTTACTCTCAAATGCTACACCAATACTCAGGCTATCTTCTAATTTTTTGGTCTCTCGGTTGTATCTTTTCAACCTCTTTAATTCCTTAATCTCAATATTAGTTTCTACCCTGAGGTCTGTCAGCAGTTCTTCCTTTGAATAATCTAGTGCTATTTGCTTGATTACACCATAGCTGACCTGTCTTTTCTCTTCAGGTGCTACATCAACAACATCTAGCTTCTGAATTTTCATTAAAGTCTCCAATGCAGTTTGTGATTGAACATGTACTGATAGTCTATTTCTATCATAGTTTGAGTAAAAGTCAAATTTTTCTGTTTGGAGAATTTTCTTAAGTTCTAGAGTGATTGCTCTGTCTGATGGACATTTACTATTTGGTCTGTTTTCATATATCCCAGATAAAAATTAAACTTCACAGGATTGCGTATTTTCATTTTTGCAAATATCTTTAAATGTGCAGTACGATAAGATATTAAGTTACTTAAACAACAAAAACTGGTAATTGCAAAATTATTTTAGTACAGGATTTACAACAATTAAAAAAGATTAAAAAAGAAAATCAAATGTTATAAGCTTAGCTATGTTTCTTTCTTCTTCATTTTGGATTTTCATTACCTTTGACAGTTTGCCAATACTACTTGCTATTTGGTCTGTTTTCATATATCCAAGATCAAAATTTATCTTTCGATTTTAAAAGGGAACCCATGTCACCTGGATACGACAACCAATAATACACGATGTATTATTGAGCATATGATTAAGGAGGAGCAATCTATATATTAAGGTGGCAGCAGTAGCTGCAACCATGTAATGAGTGAACCACATCTCAGAGTAACAAAAATGAAAAACCGCTATTTGCATTGCACTTGCACATTGCATTTTTTGCATTGATTCAGGAATGGTAACTTTTACTTAAATTTCTATTACTATTAATCCGGGTTGCAGCGGTAGCTAGCAACCTAGTAAGAGACGATCACGTCCAATGTTAAGAAATATAAAAACCCATAGCTCCTAAAAAAGGAGTCAGATCAAAACAAAAAGTACACCATTAGAACCGCCTTGTCCGAAACCCCTGTATAGGAAACTTTCTGTCCCTTGGCTTGAACAGCAAGGGAAATATATTGGCTTGAAAATCAAGAAAATTGACTTTTCTTAACAGTAAAGAACAAAAACTGGTAATTGCGAAATCGGACTTATTTCTACAACCAAATATCTTTAAAAAGTGCAGTACGAAAAGATATTAAGTTACTTAAACAACAAAAACTGGTAATTGCAAAATTATTTTAGTACGAGATTAAAAACAATTCAAAATGACTAAAAAAAGAAAATCAAAGGTTTAAGCTTAGTTATTTTTCTTTCTTCTTCATTTTTTATTTTCCTTACTTCAGACAGTTTGCCAATACCATTTGCTATTTGGTCTGTTTTCATATATCCAAGATAAAAATTAAACTGCACAGGATTGCGTTTTTTCATTGTTTTATAATTCCACTGGTTTTATTACCGATGCAATCACACCAGTAACGGAGTTCGTGGACAAACTAATTCAATATTATCTGATATAGTTACTGCAAAGTTGCTTGAACTCGTGTCTTTCGAATTTGAAAGAGAAGCCATGCCACATGGATACGATAAACAATAATACACTATGTATTATTGAGCATATGATAACCAAGGAGCAATATACATATCCAGGTGGCAGCAGTAGCTGTAACCAAGTAATGAGTGAACCCCAGCAAGGCAGACTATTCAAGGCAGACTGTTCTATGAAATCCATGTAAAAATTTGCCAAATAAGGAGACAAGACAGTGCCCATGGATAAGCCCATTATTTGAAGAAAAAATTTGTTTCGGAATTTAAAATACGAGGAGAACTTGTTGCAAAGACGGACAAGGGTCATTATTGTATCAATTTCCAAAGTTTTGTAATCCGACCAAGCTGAATTTTCCTCTAATTTTCTCTGTAAAGCCTGCTCACATTTATGGACATCGCATGAAGTGTACATAGAAACTGCATCAAAAACAGATAAGACGGTATTTTCTGTTGTACCTTGATTTTTTAACTTCTCAACAAGATCTATGGAGTTTTTTATATAGGATTTCTGTTGCTTAAAAGAGGCTTAAAAATAGTGGCTAAGAAGCTTCCTATACCTGTAGCCGGAGAACTATAACATGCTACAATTGGACGTAACGGAATATCTTTCTTATGGATTTTAGGCAGACCATAAAACTTTGGGGCTGAACAACCTTTGGGGTAAAATTTTCTGTACATTTGAGGGGTAATTAGTCTAGTATCTTTTAAAATTCCTAGTTCATTTCTCAACTTCTGTGTGTATTTGTCCGTGGGAACGAATTTTCATTTTTCTTGTTGACATGGAGGGTTTGAGAGGAAAGGGGAGATGAGAGGCAAAAGAGGATTTGTGGGGCCGTTTTAGGTTTTATGTAGAAAATAACCTTTGAAACATGTTTAGAAGAAAGATAGCTTTTAAATGATGTGCTGATTGATAGCTTTTGAATAAAAAATGAAGCAACAAAATTGGTCTGCCTCCACCTCAATAGGCCTAACAGTCAAAATAATATTTTTTTTGAATATAGTCATGTAACACCTCATTTGAAAGCGTCTGACAAATTAATTCTAAATAACAATGAAAAATTCTGTGAGAAAAAATATTTCAGGCATTACTTTTAAGTTCACGCTTATATTTGTTTTTTTAAGTAATATATCAAAAACAGCAAAAAAATTCAAAAACTTAGTATAAGTTGAATGCTGTAAGTGTCATTTCCTCACTCAACATATCAAGATACTCAAGGTCCCCCTACAGTTTACTATGCACCTCTGCCATATTCAAGTCATCAAGGTCATTTATATCATGCACCCCAAACCCAAAATTTACAATTTGTACCCTCAGTAAGTGTCCATAATAGATTTTCAGGGTTGTCAGTTGATTATCCTCCCCTCCCCCAGGAAGAAGAGGAGGACATCACAAATGTTGTAAATCCTATGGAGGCTGAAGGGATCAGTGATTTACTGAAAAGAAATGGTAAGAGAAGTGGCTCACCTCTTGAGCAAGAAACTTCTAAAACTGTTAAACCTCCTATAGTTGAAAGATTTCCAGAGAAATTCAGAGCTAGAAATAACAGAATAGAGGCAGCTAGTGAGTTTATAAGCAGTGAATCAGGGACTAATCTAACAGTGGTTTTCACCTCACAGGTAAAACTTCCATCAGACAGAGCAATCACTCTAGAACTTAAGAAAATTCTCCAAACAGAAAAATTTGACTTTTACTCAAACTATGATAGAAATAGACTATCAGTACATGTTCAATCACAAACTGCATTGGAGACTTTAATGAAAATTCAGAAGCTAGATGTTGTTGATGTAGCACCTGAAGAGAAAAGACAGGTCAGCTATGGTGTAATCAAGCAAATAGCACTAGATTATTCAAAGGAAGAACTCCTGACAGACCTCAGGGTAGAAACTAATATTGAGATTAAGGAATTAAAGAGGTTGAAAAGATACAACCGAGAGACCAAAAAATTAGAAGATAGCCTGAGTATTTGTGTAGCATTTGAGAGTAACTCTCTTCCCCAGTCTATTTGGCTATATGGAAGAAAAAGAAGTATTGAGAGATACAACCGACCCATTATTCAGTGCTTTAAATGCCAAAAGTATGGCCACACTCAAGAAAAATGTAGGTCGCCACATGCTGTATGCTTGAGATGTGCAAACAAACACTCTTCTAATGAGTGTCCCTTAAAACTAGAAACCAAAGAGTCAGGAAAATACCAAAAGTATGTCTGTGCTAACTGTGGGAAAAACCATTCAACAACATCTGGTAGCTGCCCAGCCCGCCAACAAAACCGTGGAATCATAAAAATTGCAGTTGCCCAAAACATACCAATGAAAAGAGCAGCTAATGCATACCGGAGTTATGCAGATGCACTGAATAAGAAGGCTGTGAAAGAGCAACCCCCCCTTGAACCAAAAAACACCCTTCAACAGCTAGTGTTATTTGTATCCAAAGTGCCAGAAGTGATAGACATCAAGGAATTAGAAATGAAAGATAGGATAGTGAAGTTATGTCAACTTATGCACTCACTGTTCAAAGTTGAAATCAATGTAGAAGAAGTTTGGAATCTAGCAAATAAACCAGAATGAAGTTGCTATCTTTTAACATCCAATCTATTATGAAAGGCAAAAAGGATTTATTAGAGTGCTATTTAGAAAAAGAAAAAATTGATGTTGGATGCTTTCAAGAAACATGGCTACAACCCCAGAATTCATGGAGACTTAGAAATTATGAAGTAATAAGAAAAGATAGAGCAGAACAGATCAACCGTGGTCCAACATTTTTCTTTTTGTATTTCCAACAATGCAGTAGCGATGGTCCTTCTTGAACTGACGAAGAAACTAATGAAACCTGCGAAAGCACAGTACACTTGCCAATTATGTGCATTGTGCTACCCGTTGTTCAAAATTGCCCTGGTGAAGGCCTCTAATCTGAAACTATTTAAAGGATTCTCAGTGGGAGGCTGAAAGAAGCAATATATGCTCCCTCTTGATTATAAGATATATAGGAAAAGAAAGCGGAAAAGACGATAGAAACTTTGAAGCCTGTAAAAGGAAAAATAAAGTCGAAAACTGTGAACTGTCGGAAACAAAACTGACTGACCCACCCTCCTTCTCCAAAATTTTACAAAATATGTGCCTACAAAAGTGTGAACGGATTAAGTTCGGGTTTCAACTAAACCCCAGAGAACGACTTCAGTGGTCGATAAAAATCATCAGAAAAATTTCGTAGCAGTAAGGATTTATTGAAACGAATTACAAGTCTCATGCTTAAGAAAATGTAATTTTGGCTCAAAGCTTTTCAACTGACATAACTGCTTCTCTGTTATGATTCTCACTGGGTCAAGAGACACGATTGTGTAACTAATTTTCTTGAGCTGGTTTTTGCTGCTGCCGATGCATATGAGAGCCTTGTCAATAATTCGTCTAGCCCAGGTCTAATGGCAAAAGCCAGATCTTTGGTACAACTATCGATCCAGGATTCTGAAAAGGGAAAGAGATTTATTTTCTCCCAACGTTCATAAATATATGTAAAAACTGCACCTAAACAAAGGGTGATCCCCTCCTTTTGGATCCATTACCTCTTTAGAAGAAATGGCTCAATTTAGATTAGCTTCATTTCTCTTTGAATTGTTGAGAAAGTCTTTTACATTCCATTTTCAAACTTTTTTCTATGGAAAACGAAAATCTACATGTATTTGCCTACTGCGAACATATCGATCAATGCAAGTCTGCTTTGAAGAATTGACGGAATCACACTTTCCTTCTATTTGCTGAAAGTGGGGTAAACAACTAAAGACGCTGAGAAATAAAAATATCCATCATTAACCATTGCCAGGACTTCTTATTTTCCCTATATCTCAAGCAGCTGAGCGATGATTTGGGCATCGTATAGCTTAATCACCAAGCTACAGTTTCAAAGTTTAAATGAACGTACATTAATTGCACTATTGATCCTACCCTTGAGAACCGATTAAGACTCTATTTTTGGCAGCTCTATCAAAAATAACCCTGTGGTTGCACAGTGGATTAATGCTCTGCTTGGCAAAAAAGGGCCACGGGATCAATCACTGCTGCAGCAAGGTTGGGCGACAGGTTTACTACTTGTCCCTGTAAAAAGGACCCAGCAATTGAAACGTCGAATTGACGCTCTACGCACTAGCAATGGTTCTAGAGGTCATTTATCCTTATCTTTTTTTATGTTAGAGGTTTGAAAATGTCAAACACGACTTTTAGGCGTGATACAAAAACTTACTTGGTTACGGTGGCCTATCTTTATTATAGAACGCCGTCCCTGATACACTCCTTATTGAAGAAATTGGTGGGAAAAAGAAAACAAGTATCGAGCACAGCCTTCTCTTAATTTTTTTTTTAATAACGGGGATTTACTTTATATATTCTAACTTGATCTTTCTTACTGTTTTAAGTTCCATATTTTCCTCTGGTTTCATTTAATGTGTTTTAAATTGTTATCATAACCTCAACAATGAGAATGCTATATTCTAACTTATACCTATTATTTCCACAATCTTAGTCCATATTATAATTGGGAACAAATCCAGAATCTTTACAAAGGAGCTTGTAAATTGCCTTATCAAAAGATGGCAGAGCTGTAAGAAAGCAAAAAATCACAAACGAGGTATACAGTCATGAATTGCATTGCAAATGCGAAGATTGCAGAGGCACAGGAGTGCTCACGATTACTTCGTTGTAGTGATTTTAGATTTTGAACTTGATCCTTCTTTACTCCCCCCCCCCCTAAAGAAAAAGAAGCTTTTTTGGCACAAACATTCCCAAAGCAAAAACAAAATGAGGTTTGATTGCTACTACGCATTCAAATTATGACGGTCAACATTTCAAACTGCAAAGAGCGGTTCTAGGCGAATATTCTCCGCGGAAAATGTCGCCCCCCCCCAAAAAAAAAATACCCCCCCCCCCGTAGAAAATCAAGGCTTTCCGAATTATAGAATTTTATTTGAGTTTTATTTTTTTAATTTCCGTAGGGGGATGGAATTTTGGTACTTGTATATTATGCGCCACTCACTCCAGTTTACGCTGTTTAAAATTCGAGAACACACCGTTTTTTTTGTTAGTTTCTTCGTTACTTTAGAAATAAATTTGCGCTATAAATTTGCACATTAGGGGGGAGGGGTAAGCATAATACACTTAAAATACCCCCCCCCCCCCAAAAAAAAAAAAGAAGAAAAATCCCCCCCCCCCGTGGAAATAAGGCTTTCTAAATTTGAGAATTTTATTTTTTTAATTTCCGTAGGGGGATGGAATTTTGGTACTTGTGTATTATGCGCTGAAATAAGTACTAAAATACTGAAATAATAAAAATACTGAAATAAGCTTGCTTAATTGAAACCATTATGTAACCATTAGTTGAATGTTTAAGTCACTTATCAAGCACCAAGAACCTAACAAAAATTAAACTAATTTTAAAATTTTCAGGTATTTTTCTAATCTAAATTAAAAGATTAAAACTATTGCTCAAATATCATTAATATTTTTGCAGTTTATAACTTAAGCGATTCTGAACTGAAAACGAAAATAAAATAAAAATTGATTTTTTCAATTTTTACATCATGTCGCTCATTATGAGTCCCATGGAGGCGGTGAGCATGGTACTGGGAGCGACAGGGTCATTAGAAACGGAAAAAACTCGCACAGGAAACTCGAAAGCAATTTTTGTGCGATAAAATGATAAAAGTCGAGGAAACTCGACTTTTATCATTTGACAATAATCTATACCCTTTCGAAATGCATCAAACTTCCCCAAAAGTCTTATTGGCAATAAGCAAATTCTAAAGAAATTAAGAGAATATAGTCCTCCAACAACGCCAAAACCCATTTAAAAAGAAGAAGAAGATTCAATCTTGAAAAATACTAGCAGCAGCAGCAGCAATGATTTTATAACACCAATGGATGCTAGACAAAAGTGAAGACGTATTGATTCACCCTCCAGCGTGTAAAAGGGGAGTGGATATTACACTACGTGTTTGCTTTCAAAATGGATGAAGTTTTAAGACATGTCTATGAGAATATTGATGAAGTGGGAAGTCTAAGTTCCCCACAACACTTTCTAAAGTTGCCTCTGGCATTGATGGCAGCCCATTAAAAAAAGCTAAAGAGTATCTAGAAAATGAACCGAGTTACACAGTGCAGCGGAATCGCAGGCTTCGTGGCAAACAATATCGACAAACTAAAGCCTTTCTCCTCTGCATATAATGCAAACTGATCTTTTAACTTTAGATGCGATTAAACGGCGTCACAATACACCGTACAAATATATTCTAGTGGCAATCAGTGTCTTTAGTCGCTGCCGATGAAAAGGTTAGGTCTATTTTTTGTTAGGTTTTTTACACTTGATACGAGAACTAAACACAAATATAAGAAAAATTCTTGAATATGGTTTTAATACATAACGAACTAAAAAAAGTCTCTTCTCAACCATCAGAGCAAAGCAGTAAGGAGAAACTTTGAAGTCACAATAAATGGTGGATTTCACAAAAGCAATGATGCAAAATAATATGGAGTGGCCACAAAAAGTGACAGCTCACCCTTTGGAAACAAAGATACACTAAATGCAAACACGACTAAAAAAAGCTTTTGGAGGAAGTTTAAAGCTTTTTTTAATAATAACATGCCTTTTTTAATAATAAAAAAAATGAAAAATGGAATCACTTCAAACCAAAAACTGCATTGTTGATGTCTTCTCATATTGCATGTTTTCAAAGATATCTGATTTTTGAAGTAAGTCTGATTTCTAACACCAATTATCTACTAATAACAATATATGACGTAATAAGTGACGTGACTTAATATCTAACACCGATTGTATGCTAATGACCAAACATGACGGTATGAGTCATGTGACGCAAAAATTGAAAAAAATAAATAATGTTATTTTAGTTTTCAGTTCAGAATCGCAAAAGTTATAAACTGCAAAAACATTTATGGTATCTGAGCAATAGTTTTAATAATTTAATTCAAACTAGAAAAATACCTGAAAAATTTAAAATTAGTTCTATTTTTCGTTAGGTTTTTTACACTTGATACTTGATTTTAAGTGTATTATGCTTACCCCTCCCCCCTAATGTGCAAATTTATAGCGCAAATTTATTTCTAAAGTAACGAAGAAACTAACAAAAAAAAAACGGTGTGTTCACGAATTTTAAACAGCGTAAACTGGAGTGAGTGGCGCATAATATACAAGTACCAAAATTCCATCCCCCTACGGAAATTAAAAAAATAAAACTCAAATAAAATTCTAAAATTCGGAAAGCTTTATTTTCTACGGGGGGGGGGGTATTTTTTTTTTTGGGGGGGGGCGATATTTTCCGCGGAGAATATTCGCCTAGAACCGCTCTTAGCAGTGTGAAATGTTGACCGTCATAACTTGAATGCGTAGTAGCAATCAAACCTCATTTTGTTTTTGCATTGGGAATGTTTGTGCCAAAAAAGCTTCTTTTTCTTTGGGGGGGGGGGGAGTAAAGAAGGATCAAGTTCAAAATCTAAAATCACTACAACGAAGTAATCGTGAGCACTCCTGTGCCTCTGCAATCTTCGCATTTGCAATGCAATTCATGACTGTATACCTCGTTTGTGATTTTTTGCTTTCTTACAGCTCTGCCATCTTTTGATAAGGCAATTTACAAGCTCCTTTGTAAAGATTCTGGATTTGTTCCCAATTATAATATGGACTAAGATTGTGGAAATAATAGGTATAAGTTAGAATATAGCATTCTCATTGTTGAGGTTATGATAACAATTTAAAACACATTAAATGAAACCAGAGGAAAATATGGAACTTAAAACAGTAAGAAAGATCAAGTTAGAATATATAAAGTAAATCCCCGCTATTAAAAAAAAAAAAAATTAAGAGAAGGCTGTGCTCGATACTTGTTTTCTTTTTCCCATCAATTTTTTCAATAAGGAGTGTATCAGGGAAGGCGTTCTATAATAAAGATAGGCCACCGTAACCAAGTAAGTTTTTGTATCACGCCTAAAAGTCGTGTTTGACATTTTCAAACCTCTAACATAAAAAAAGATAAGGATAAATGACCTCCAGAACCATTGCTAGTGCGTAGAGCGTCAATTCGACGTTTCAATTGCTGGGTCCTTTTTACAGGGACAAGAAGTAAACCTGTCGCCCAACCTTGCTGCAGCAGGGATTGATCCCGTGGCCCTTTTTTGCCAAGCAGAGCATTAATCCACTGTGCAACCACAGGGTTATTTCTGATAGAGCTGCCAAAAATAGAGTCTTAATCGGTTCTCAAGGGTAGGATCAATAGTGCAATTAATGTACGTTCATTTAAACTTTGAAACTGTAGCTTGGTGATTAAGCTATACGATGCCCAAATCATCGCTCAGCTGCTTGAGATATAGGGAAAATAAGAAGTCCTGGCAATGGTTAATGATGGATATTTTTATTTCTCAGCGTCTTTAGTTGTTTACCCCACTTTCAGCAAATAGAAGGAAAGTGTGATTCCGTCAATTCTTCAAAGCAGACTTGCATTGATCGATATGTTCGCAGTAGGCAAATACATGTAGATTTTCGTTTTCCATAGAAAAAAGTTTGAAAATGGAATGTAAAAGACTTTCTCAACAATTCAAAGAGAAATGAAGCTAATCTAAATTGAGCCATTTCTTCTAAAGAGGTAATGGATCCAAAAGGAGGGGATCACCCTTTGTTTAGGTGCAGTTTTTACATATATTTATGAACGTTGGGAGAAAATAAATCTCTTTCCCTTTCCAGAATCCTGGATCGATAGTTGTACCAAAGATCTGGCTTTTGCCATTAGACCTGGGCTAGACGAATTATTGACAAGGCTCTCATATGCATCGGCAGCAGCAAAAACCAGCTCAAGAAAATTAGTTACACAATCGTGTCTCTTGACCCAGTGAGAATCATAACAGAGAAGCAGTTATGTCAGTTGAAAAGCTTTGAGCCAAAATTACATTTTCTTAAGCATGAGACTTGTAATTCGTTTCAATAAATCCTTACTGATACGAAATTTTTCTGATGATTTTTATCGACCACTGAAGTCGTTCTCTGGGGTTTAGTTGAAACCCGAACTTAATCCGTTCACACTTTTGTAGGCACATATTTTGTAAAATTTTGGAGAAGGAGGGTGGGTCAGTCAGTTTTGTTTCCGACAGTTCACAGTTTTCGACTTTATTTTTCCTTTTACAGGCTTCAAAGTTTCTATCGTCTTTTCCGCTTTCTTTCCCTATATATCTTATAATCAAGAGGGAGCATATATTGCTTCTTTCAGCCTCCCACTGAGAATCCTTTAAATAGTTTCAGATTAGAGGCCTTCACCAGGGCAATTTTGAACAACGGGTAGCACAATGCACATAATTGGCAAGTGTACTGTGCTTTCGCAGGTTTCATTAGTTTCTTCGTCAGTTCAAGAAGGACCATCGTTACTTCATTGTTGGAAATACAAAAAGAAAAATGTTGGACCACGGTTGAATGATGCTTTCAAGAAAAAGGGGAGTCAAATCACGGTAAATTTCCTGAATCCGGTCCTGATCGTACCGATACGGCTGTTATAATTAAAAGGGTGACATATGCCATTTTGGTCGAAAACGAGTTGTGTGTCGTGGGTAAACTCAGCACGAGGAATCGAATGGTGCAGTCAGAATTGTCCTATCTCATACCTTTACTAAGATAAAGACACGTGCAGAACATATGTCCCCTTGTGGCCCTGTTCTTTCGGACTTTGACATTATCTCATGGAGTTATAACATGGGGACCTGGCATTTATCTCCTTTTTTTGTCAAGGAAAAATGTTTTTTTTGTCAAATTGAATAAGTTTTAATTCGTTCGGAATACCTGAATTTAATTTATACCACTGAAAAGAGAATAAAAAGTTGGCTTTGAATATGTTCCCTTTATTTCCATCAGCCTCATCCTTCAGAGCGACCACAGCCGACAAACTTTTTTCCGTTTTTCGGCTCTCCTAAAAACTTAAAAAAATGGCTTATGTCACTCTTTTAATTATCACAGCCGAATATTCGAGGCTTTTCCCCAGTTGGGTCAACTTTAATAGGATAGGGGGTACACCATCCCCCCTAAGTATATTTTGAAAAATATTATTTTATATTTCCATTGAAAGATGTTTTTTGCATATTAATTGAAAAAAACAACAATATTGCTCCTCCCCCTGTCCTAGATTCTGACAAATACATGCCCGACATGCATTACCGTGAATCACTACTTTTTCCCTGAAAATGGAATAAAGTTCCTGATCTTTTTTAGCATCTGAGTAAGCTCTTAGGAAACGAAATTTGAGATCCTTAAACTAAAGCAAGAATAATAGATGTTTGTGCCTAGATTTTTTGTTGTTTGTGTCTGGTTATTTTCAGTCAGAAAAACTATTGAAGTGGGATAGACAAGTGAGCTGCAGCTCTCTCAAAAAGGCTTTAAAAAGGCAGAGAGAAGTTGATGTTTAAATATTAGATCCTCCAAAAAGCTACGTTTTTGCTAGGAACGAAAAAGTAGTTTCAAAAATATTTTATTTACAGTTTCCAATTTTACAGTGTGAAGAGATTAAGGAGAGAGAAGGAAGAGGAGATAAAAAAAAAAGAGAGAGAGAAACGAACGGAAAGAGGGAGAGGATGAGAGAAATAAAAATAACACATATAATCCATAAAACTTTGGTTGAAAAACAGCTGATTAAATACACATAATTCAAATTATCACTAAAAGCACTACTTAGCGTCCCAAAAATTCACTAGCTTCAACACTGTCTTCATCTTTAGTATACTTTTTATTCCATGGTTGTTCCTCGCCCGACGCAAATAGAGTGCAGAAAATTAATTGTACGATATAAATCACAGCTGTGACACAGAAAATAATTTGCCAACGTTCATGTGATGGATTACCATGCGTTATCCATGGGCACTGTCTTGTCTCCTTATTTGGCAAATTTTTACATGGATTTCATAGAACACTCTGTCTTGAATAGTTTCCACTTAAAACACTCTATCTGGTTTCGTTTTGTTGATGATATCCTTTCTGTTTGGGAACATGGACAAGACTCTCTAAGAGATTTTTTGGCACATTTGAACTCTTTTGATTCGAATCTCCAGTTCACAACGGAACTCGAAGATTCAGGTAAGCTGCCTTTCTTGGATGTTTTGATTATAAAAACTAATCCTAGTCTTGAATTTTCTATATATAGAAAGCCGACTCATAATGATCGATATCTACATTTCTCTTCCCATCACCCTCCTTCTGTGAAAAGAGGGGTAATAATCTCTTTAGTCGACAGAGTTTTAAAAATTTGTTCCCGTAATCATATAAATTCTGAATTAAATTATGTCAAGGATATTCTTTTCTGCAATGGTTACCCAATCAAACTCATTGAAAATATAATAGATAGACGATTAAAAAAGATAAAAGAACAAAATAGGGAGCTTGTCCCCCTTGATTCAGTTACACCGACAATTGAGAAAAAAACTTTCATCGTTTTACCATACATCCCGAAACTTGGCGAT